>DWDU01000384.1:0-19648 GCA_018245575.1 Jemadia suekentonmiller | reverse complement strand
TTGGCTGACTGTCAGTAGGTATTATATGTCTAGTACTAATCTTTATTGTAAAATCAAACGTAAAACATGGCCCTGTAATCCCCGAAAATGTAGGCAGAATATTATTATATTGTACACTCCCACGTTTCACCAGTTACGTTCACGCTCACTATAGAATAGTGTATTATGTAATTAATTTTTTTCAACACCTTTTTATGCGACCACTGTTGGAACAAGGATCCCCTCTCAGAATAAGAGGGTTAAGGCCATAGTCTGACACTATGGACCAAGAGTTGGTTGACTTCACACGCGTTAAAGAACATTTTACTCCACTGCCTACCTCTTCGGGAATTACAGGCGTGATGTAACGTTACGTAATTCTAATTTTATCTCATCATAAAGAAATAATATATACAAAATAAAATACTCTAGGTGAACATCAAGGTCGTATGGATACAAGTAATAATTTGACTTGTTTCTTACACCTCGCGAGATGCAGTCTACATCGTTGCCTACGTACTTCTAACACTATTCAAATATTCTTCCGAGGAGAATCTGTCCGCTACATGTGACGCGATTGCCGGCTCGTACGCTGATAACATTTGCATGGAAAATGAGCGAGATGTGGAGTGCTAATGGATGACGAGCGTGTGACGCGCTGAATTATGTCCGTAACTACATAGACACAATGCAGTCAGGACTCATGTAACGATCCTGTCGCACGATTTAACACGACTATAGCCACATTTAACACTGAAGTTACTGATAGACATGTTACCAAAAAGTAATTTTATGAATACTAACTATGGGAATTTTGCATATGAGCACCAAAAACTATGCTATATATATAACGTAACATCACGCCTATAATCCCCGAAAAGAGCAGATGAGTTTAGTGCACTACGGCGTTTCGCCAGTTACGTTTACGTCCCGCTACAGAATAGATGATGAGCCTATTGCTATACACCGGGCATAAATCCAGACTCCGAGCTACTAGATACTAGAAAATCGAAATTAGAGAACGCCAATAGTGCCAGACTCGGTATGTAAACCCAGGACGTCCCGATCGACAGTCGCGCTTGCAAGCCACACGACCAACGAGGCAGTCATCATCATCAGCCTATCTCATTCCACAGCTGGACACAGGCCTCCCCCAAAGAGCCGCACGGCTTGCCGCATCTATTATCTGTCTGCAGCCTTTCGCAGATCGGCAGGTGAGGCAGTCATTTATAAAATATATTATTTTTATTTACTGCGTCACGAGAGACCGTTACCTACGGGTAATGTTTGCGGCGGCCGACGCGTTTAGCTATAACGACTTAAAGATCCACGGGCGGCGCCAGGCGCTGGAGCGACCTTACCAAATTTACTATTATTAGCTATGTTACATCAATCATCTTAAAAGTTACGTTAATTACGGTGAGTATTAGGGCAATTATTGTAAAATATACATGATATTATGGTAAAATATATACCTAATTATGGTCATGGTATTTATGATAAAAATATTAATCTCTTTCCTTTGTCAATTTTCGCAGTATTTTTATATATTTCATTATTATCTTCAATAATGTCAAAATAATTTAAAAGATCATATAAATTGGGTATGTTAATAAAGGTTGAAATGTTTATCGAGGACTCGAGCTACATTCGATCCGAGCCTGCCATCCCAATTAGCGCGAGATAAGCGTCGGTCAACTGAGCGACACCGGATATGGGAGAGAATCGGCGTTCGCGATTGTGCCCGAAGGCGACGCCGACTAGCGTACATTACGTAACGTCTAGTATTGATCGCGGGCGTTTCGCCTCCCCCTCTCCCGCCCTCCCTCCGCTCTCCACCGCGCGCTCCTCGTCCCGCTCGTCGACGAATCAGAACACACGATTTAATTTTAATTCGATAGCTGTTCAAAGCCAGCGCCGTCGCTGATTCGTCAGATCATTATTAACGTGCCAAAGTTGGGTATTTTACGCGCGGTATCGAAGCACGTGCCTTTCGTTGGCCATCTCTTTGGCGCCAACCTGTCCATTATTATGTGTCCTTTGTTGCACGCTCGCTCCTTCCTCCCCCCTCTCGTACCTCTTTTTGGTTAAACGGTAGACTTCGTTAAAACATTTGATCGCCTTGTCAAAGGCCGTCGCCTCGAGGCACATTCTACTTTTTTCAATATATACGTGTCATCGATTCTTAAGACTTCACATAAATTACAATAAGAAAATGTGTTCCGGTTGATGGAACAGACGCGTTATACATTCTTGAAGCATTTGGCAAATTCTCAATATTGTTCCGAGTTGAATCGAGGGCTTATAAAATACGTGCTCCTTGACAGGTTCTTCGTAACTGTATTTAAATGTTTCTCACTATAAGGGATGAGGGCGTAGGCTTTACACTTGCACGACTGAGTTTAATCTACTTGTTTTGCGTAATGGCATTCTCGCTTCTATGCCGGCGTAGGTGCTTTACTTGCTTTGCTTGATTGTACAATATGAAAATTTAAATAAACCAACATTATTCTAATAAGTATTGTTTCAGGTTTTGAAACTACACATTTTCTACTTGCTGTGCTCGCGACTTTGTCCACGGGGAATTCTAAAATGAAAGTTACTCCTTTTTACATCAGCTATCAGCCAGTGAAAGTCCCGTCAGAATAGGTCCAGCCGTTCCAGAGATTAGACAAACAGACAAAAATTGTAAAAATTGTTATTCTAGTATATGTACCGTCTATACATACATATGTATTTAGTTAAAAGCGGTTATTTTAATATTACAAACATCCACTACAATTTTATTTATCTGTTTGGTAGTGGCTTTTGTAATATTTATGTTACCACAATAAAAACGAATATAATCACCAATGGTTTTTCACTCCTACTATTTTAGATTCACAGATAAATGAGTGTAACATTGTGTAATATGCAACTACCACACATTCTCACCATCACCCAGGTTTGATTGGGAGAGAATGTCCCTGAGCATTAAGTACGCCCTCGTAGCCCTTACTTTAAGATAATTCTCAAGAACAAATT
This sequence comes from Jemadia suekentonmiller, assembly GCA_018245575.1. Taxonomy (NCBI): domain Eukaryota; kingdom Metazoa; phylum Arthropoda; class Insecta; order Lepidoptera; family Hesperiidae; genus Jemadia; species Jemadia suekentonmiller. Next base: position 16,645 of record DWDU01000384.1, on the reverse strand, counting down.
AGTGAAATTAATCCTACAGATATCTGTACGAAAAACACAAGATCGTACTGCCGGTCTACATGAGCACATGTACATACGTAGTTGAACGCCTACTCGAAAACAGCAATGCTCGTATCCACCCTTACAGGTCGTGTATAAGTCGTCGCACATTTTTAAGGCCGGGTGCGCGTTCGTCACTAAACCCGTGTCAACCTCTACCCTAGCCGTTAGAGACAAGGGTGGATATACATACGAGCACACACTCCTACCCTTGATAACCCATCTCACGATCTTTAGTGTTCGCTTTTCAAGTGAATAATGTTGACTTGTAATACAATTATTATGGTACGAGAACATATATGTATATATAAAACATGCAAAACATACATTCATTATTCAAATATGAGTAGGAGTAGGAGCTTATGCTTAACATTGAATATTGTTTAGTTATATTTAGTTTCATGTATTATTATGTTTTCCTCTTTCTACCCCGTGAGGGACCTGGCGTGAGGATATGTATGTATGTATTTTTTATTCATGTATACAGTATAAACGAATAAAACATATGTAATGTTAAGTTTAAACTATAACTAACCTTACTAGAAACTCCTTATAAAATTTAAGAAGCTAGTAAGTAAGGAGGAAAATATAATATAAATTGACCGAAAGTACGATTCCATTAGTGTACATATCTACCAAGAGTTAATATACAAAAATATGTAATATTTTCGTTCTAACGCCAGTATCCGCTGATTTGGAGACTCTACGGGATTGTTGAATACCTGTCACATCACCTCGACTCGCGTAATGTGCTGTAACCCAATTACGAATAAACTGTCAGGTCCGTTATATTGCCCTCCGCCAAGACTATTTGACCGTCAAGCATTGAGAAACAATACTACATTCCCATCCATGTCCACTTACATACTAGAAATTAGTACGTAATTACTTACATACTAGAAACAGATCCAGACGTACAAAATATCTCCTTCTTGAGTGAGGATCGAACACGTCCATCTGAGCACACGAAAAACTGTTTTTGGTCCATTGAATGTTTAAAGCAGATGAAACGAGACATTCTTGAACGTATGCATAAAATATACTGTAAAAGCTTCACAATAAAGCGTACATTTGCTGAATGAATTCTTTATCATCATGCTGACCTTCAAAAACAATCAATAATCACCAACAGCATTCGTGCGCGCAGACTGTACCGTATTATTGAAAAGCAGCTATTAAATGTAGTACTCCCGAACCCGTCCTACATCTAATAAATAATTACCTACAAGGGGAGAAGGAAAATATATTTGCAAAAATATTACAATTCCCAAGCGCGAGATCGATAAGAGACGGACGGAGAAATAGGTCTCGTAACAGACGCAACGCCCACTCGCGCTAACACGGCGCCGACCAGTTCCGGGGGCGGCTTGAACCAACACAAATACATCTGGATAGTAGATACAAATAAAACCTTCCAAGGGGAAGGACATAGAGGTCAAGTTTCGTACGAAACATCTCGTAAATCATGACAATAAAAGGACCTAACAAAGGTACAAATGCACAAATAGTACATGGCCGTAATTATTCATGTAGTTGATCTATAAATCAATTAGCTACGCACGCGTGGGATTATCTGACGCTATCCGTATTAATCATTCATCCCCATTATTACACACATGGTAATGGTTTATATGTGGGCGCGAATGATTACGATCGGTTAATGGAAAACCGAGTGATACAGTCGAGGCTTGTTCGTCAAATGCCAAATCAAAGGCAATTAGTTTGATTATTGTACTTTATAGACAGTTACTGTTATCTTTAAATTTCTAATTGTCTGGATTTAAAAGCTATTTTAATCTCATAGCTTCTTCGAAATATCCATATCCAACGCTATTCTCTCTCCAGTTTACATCAGAAACCTTTAATCAATCAGACCACTTCATTTGCGAACGTCGTGTTTTCTTTCCGCTATCAGCAGCTTTAGTACATTTCATCCAATTGTGTCTAACAACAGCGATACTTGAATCCACATTACCACGTAGACGTACTAAGATTTATCACTTATCTCGGTCTATCATGTACGCCGCATACAATGCCCCTTTGTTCGTCACCATTGGCTCCCGTCATTCACGCCATGTTTCATTGTCTACGACTATCATACTCTCCATCTCCGTCCGAAATGTCTTTTGCATCAGATTCTGTACTTACTGCCTTTAATACATTATAACTTTCTTTTCAATTTTTGAGGTATAATATCTATCATAAGACAAGATGGTTCAATCAATCTGTATAAACTTTTCACCCCAAATCGATCACAAGACTTCAGTCCATAATCTATTATTGTCCATATACAAATAAATTAGGAAAGGATAAATTTACGACGTACAGCAAGGAGTCCTCATCACCACCAATCCGACCGTACTAGGTTCAATATTGTAACTTAGATATCATCTAAAAGAACCATATCAATTAAGAAGAGAACATCTTAAAATATGGAAATATTTCCGTTTTCTAAAGTTTTATAACTTTTCCAACTAAAGTAGCATACACAGTGTATTATCAGATAAATCTCAGGTTAAGAATATCAGGGACTGCGTCCATATACATGTCGAATTGACTTTACCAGCAATTCGTTTAGTAGCGGCCATCCAAAATACTGCTTCAATATCATTTCGTGGATACCTAATCCGACATATTATCATCATTCATATTCATTGTAATAATGACGGTCGTAATAATAGGGCGGTCCAGCGAATTCCAATATTACGACTTGAGATCATTTCGTCTACTGTCTCTCCAAATATCGCAGCATTTTCGAGAATATCGTTACAATCAATTTACTCGATTTGAACGCTTAGCTGGCTTCATAACGTCACGTCTGCATTTCCCCGAAGGGGTAGACAGAGGAGTGCAATACACCACCGCGATTTATCTGTTACGTTACATATCCCACTATGGAATAGGAGTGAAGTACGCTGGGCAATTTTTTACCAATTTCAACCATGTCTCCATCGCCGTCGCACGGGTTATTGATTGACCCAAACACCAGCAGGCGACGATCACGTGCTGGCCCGCGCTAGTGCGTGGTGCGACAAACACTGCCTGCACGCTACGTTGGTTAAAAATACATAGCAAACACATTTGGAACACTGCTATATCAATAATGAAATACACGCAAATACACTAAACACCTAAAAAGTACCATTTACAGAAAATGTTATTTTCTGTCTGCCGCCCCTCACTTAACCTATGTGATTGTCGACGACGTTGTTCTTCTCTTTGAAAAATATTTATAACTTTTGTTTACCAGTGGAATGATAAAGGAATTGGTGATGAATTACCATTAGACGACAACGTAAATTATTTAATGCAAATTAGTAATACTGTAAGATTGTCAGATATAGAAATATTGAATTGGAACAACCATATTATTAAGGATGGATGTTTTACAAGTAATGCCACAGAGTACACAGTAACTTCACACATGTATACAATTCATTCGAAGCTACGCTACCATCGTTCGAACAACCCGTTAAAATTCAGCGCATCGATCGGTCCCATTAATAAATAGTCCGCTTGAACTGTGAATATGTTCAAACATTTCTCTGTGGAAATAACATTCGATATTACGGAAGCTTTCCGTTTTCTAAGAGACTCCTATGTATGACATAGTCATTCTTCATATTATGTTAGTTGATCGATTTGAAGACAACAGATTGAACCGTGACACCGCCTAGTGGTTTGATATTCGACCTCTCGCTCCGGGGGACCGGGTTCAAATCCTAGCGCGCACCTCTTAAAAACGTGCGTTTGAAGTTTAAATATCACATGCTATAACGTTAAAGGAAAACATAATAAAAAAAAGTTGCACATCTTAAAGTTATCAAAAAAATATGTTCTCTCAGGCGTGTGTAGTCTCCCAACCCGAACTAAGCCAGCGTGGCAGACTATGGCTTTAACCCTCTTATATTGAGAGGAGACACCCATGTCCCAACTGTGGAACAATAAAAGGATCGAAAAAAAAATAGAGCAAAACAAAAGTATACATTTAAAACACCGGTTCAAAATATAGATGAGTTTCTTTCTAATGAAACAGTTACAAAAAAATTCCGTTCATATCCATAAATTGTCATCAAATAAACCCTAACGACGACCAAACAGTCCGTGAACGAATCGTATCGCTATCTTCAGATATAATCTCGACCCGGACGCGTGTTATTACCTCCTGAAACGGAAATTGAATGGTCACAATAAAATAGGGCTGCCATACGCGGAGCCATTGAAGTATACACAGTATATATCGCCACACGCTCACCCTCATTCCGTAGGACTTATAACAAAAGAGGTGGAACGTGCAAGTATGTACTAGTGTTTTCTGGCTACTCGTGCCGGGAAATACAGACGTTATTAAATATTATTGAAGACAAGATAAAAAAAATATTTGTATTTGAACATTTAATAGTTGTTGCTCAGTATACGGAACATTTCGCAGAATAAATAATCTTCAAAGACGATTAATTTATCGTAATAGTGTAAGTCATATTAGAACTGATGGATTTTATATGCGAATATTTTTTTTTAATTGATTTCAATACTGTTAACTTCGTGTCCCTTAAACAATTTTACGAGAATACGTTTAAAATTAGGACCAATCAAAACAAGACTGATCGTATCAGCCCTGCCATTGGATTAGCAATATTTTATACAGTTTTTGCCGAACCATGATGTCTTGCAATGAGACGACAATCAATGAAAAAAATTGATACGCAGCTAATTTTTTTGCTAGACGTCCTTCCCGTGGTACGTCTTACAACACTGAACAATCAAATTCAAGAACGTAACGAAGAAAACCTTTGACCAATACATACATGATTGCAAGTCACTCATTGGTGTTCATTTTCGGTAAACATTCAGGCAATAATTAACGTTTTTATATGCATCAGGGAAGATATCCGACAGTCCAATCGTGGAGATCATCAATGAAATTACTGTTAACAAATTCCACAGCATGACGATAATCTGTTTCGTCACGGATAAATAAATTTATTTGTGAATTCTCTCGCTAACGAATTTTACACGTTTCGAAATTCGAAATATCTGGCATAAGATAAGCGAAAGCAATAATTTGTATCGAAATTATTTTGGCGTTAATTAAGTGACTATATAGTATATAGTGCAACAATTAATGGTTTGAATGTAAATTCAATAATTGAATTTCAAATTGGGTAGGTTTTGAAAATGACAATAGAGTGAATAATTTTCAATCTCCTCATACGATGTACGTATACGTAATATTTGTAAATCAAATATGTGCGTTACACTTCTCTCCATCAACCAGGGTCGATTGGAAGACTGGATAATATTTTTTCAGTAGGTTGTATAAAGTTCAACTGTGGAGTTACGGCGATTCCTACTAAATAAAAACAAATAAAGGCTAAAATAAATAAAAATATAAAATAAAGGCTAAGGCCCTACTGCTAACTGTAGTGTGCGGCGATGTAAAGGGTGCAGTACAAACACTAAACCACTAAGCCTTTCAAAAGGTTAATATCGCAGTATGATATACAATGATAGTGTTAAAAGAAGAACCTAAAGGTTTCTAAAAGCGAAACGAAAATAGTACCGTAATATTCACTTAAAAATAGAAACATTTACATTGATGTGCAGTTACTTGAAATGACTGTACATTGTTATCTACCCCCGGGGCTATTGAAGGAATATATATAAATATACAATCAAAAATGACAACCGCCGCAGGTATCATTGGTCGTGATATTAATTTCAGCTAATTACCTCTGTTTTCTCGGGAGAACAGAGATAAGTAACAGAGCATTAATATTCGCAACGGCGTCCGAAACAGTCGGAGACATTTGTTTCATTTCCCGCATTACGACAGTAAACGACGCCAGCACCGAAGGGGCACCGGGAGAAGACAGCGGAAATTACAATAATAAGGTAATTACCACTTTCTTGTTTTTTTGGAAGGGGGAGGTCTCTTTAATAATTCATTTATGTAAACCCCCTAATGGTCGACAAGGAAAGAAAGAATCGACCGACGAGCTTTTCTGTGAGACTGGGAACTTGCAGAATTGGCGAGGGTAACAACGGAAATTGCAAATGTTATTTTAGCGGAATGTTTTTCAAGGAATGTATCATAGCTGAAATTATGATTATGCAATATGCACTTTTAAGACGGCTTTTTGAAAATATGTATGCTTTCGCTTCCTAAACTCTTTGCTTTATAATATTATTGGAATGTTTAATTGAATATCTTCCGGAAGGTAAAAAATATTTCATTGTATTGCCAGACCGATTTGTCGCTAAATGTAAAGTTCAGACAGGTAGATATCGTGATGTAGCATATATCTCCATTTGGTACCAAACACTTCAAACTGGAAAACAGCAATGCTAACGTTGACATTTTCTCAGAAGTCCTTACACAGATTTGTAGTCATATCGCTTAACAAATTCTTGCCCATATTGCTATATCTACCACAATATTAATGAAACACATTCCCATCGACCAAGTTACAGAAAAGATCCTTAAAATAATATACTTAAAATAATCATTGTCGAATTTCAATACCCCTCCCGTAAATTGTCGGGTATTTATGCAAACCGAATCTCCTTGCATTATCCCGAAAAACACTAAGGCGACTGGTCTCCGAACCTCACTTAACCTTATTTCACGACAAAACGTCTTCCATTTTAGAAACATGGTCGGCAGTTTTATTTTTATCAATTTGGCTAATATTTTGGGTACCTATATCTTTTATTCCAGCGCTGCTTGATGTACAAAAACAATGACTTCTCACTCATTGGTAACAAATATCAGAACAAAATTGATTTTGGCAAGAGGAGGTTTCGGTCATACGTATCGTACGTTCGTAATCGTACATTTGATTATAACATATTAAAAAAAAAAATCGAAAATTTTATTAAAGAAAATTATGCTAAGATACTACTCTAAAATGTCATAATGACTTTCAACTTAAATAGGTATGTATTATGTACAATGATCGTATTCCATGACCAGTAAGATTCAAATCGCGTCAAGTCATGTATCACATAGGTACCGCTCGGTCAGATAATGTTAAAGTCATCCATCAAGCCACTACACAATGACACATGATGATATACATATAATAATAATAACTTGGGACATTTCCACACACGGCCATCTGATCCCAAAGTAAGCATCAAGAGAGCTTGTGGTATGGTAACCAGACGGCTGATAACTACATATATAGATATGAATATATACTTAATTAGATATTTTTATTACACCCAGACACAACAAATACTTGCTCTCATCACACAAATATTTATTCTAGGTGAGAATCGAACCCACGAGGCCCAGCGCAACAGTCAGGTTCACTAACCAATGCACCAACGAGCCAGTCAAATCTAAGGCGGTAACTATTTCGGAATAATTTATGGATGTTGTGATAGGAAATAAAATTAAAAGGAATTTATGAAAAATGAAAGGATTATTTATAAAAAAAAAGGTATATATATGCAATGTTGTTAAAAATTGTGTACAAAACGTCAGAAAGACTGAATTTCAAACATTGTGCAAAGATTACACATCATATTGTAGTCAACATTTGTTTTAAGAAAGCATAGATACTGGGCATTGAATAATGCGGACTTTTAAGATAACTCTTAAAGATATAACTGGATAGCTATTCTACTGTGTTAGATGAGCTTACACGAATCTCCAATAAAACCAATAGGACCGATTTCTGTGCAATAGCGCCGCTATCTTGTATTGTTTCAATAAAGCCGCTTTGAACGGAACAAGCAAATAACTTCTCCGTTATCGATCGCAACATTTCATAGGAGACGAAATACTGGGGAATTGTGTATAAAGTATGTTGGCAACACCAAATGAAGATACTTTGGTGAAAGTATCTTCAATTGATTCGGTTTCGAATCGGAGAAATTGGACTGGTCCAATCCAGCCCAAGGTTGTGAAAAGAATAATTAAAAGTTCTCTTTTGTTGGCAGTGTGGGATGAAGGGATTTATTTTTCGAGTTCGTGCAATTAAGACGCGGGCATCGTGTTGTTTTTGATTCCCTCTGAAGGTTTGCAATTCTAAGTGTAATTGATGTAGTAAGCAAGTAAAGGAGGATAATGAAAATGATTTATGTATGGTTCCATTTCAATTTATCTACGTATATTCTGAACATTTATTTCATTATTTGCAACTGAACATTGCCTAACAAAGACTTCACAAAAATTATTAATTAACCTACTTAATTTCGTATATTAAAAGTTTGAATGAAAATGCGTGTCAACACTGTAGGGATAAACATATTTGGCACTTAATGCTCTCCGCCTACCTCGTGAGGGATCTAGCGGGATGGTATAATAATTCAATAAACGTACAGGTAAATATGGGTTTTTTAACTTTTGTATGATCCAACCACTGAATTCATTTTGGTTTTTGCCATGGAGATATTCTACCTTGGAAAAGTATATATGTACCATGCTTGTAGATCATTTTTTAAATCAACATGGGGTATTGTGAAATAATTATTTAGGTCACCGGGGCCAGAATGAATAATTGAGGTCACGCGCTAATAAAATAGGTCAATGCCAGAACTGTACGTCTCGTTAAAAAATTGAAATTATATCTATACAGCTGTTAATAACACTGCAGAGAAGGTGAGAGAAGACAAATCGAAAAGAGACAGTTTAGATTCTGCTAGACATTGTTAGCAGAACGTAGAATATCAAGCTTGTATTTCCCTAAAGGGGCAGGCAGAAGAGTGCAGTATCCCTCGCTAATTATGTCATATTTCCCATGGAATATGAGGTGATCCTATTGCCATACAGAAGGTGCGAGACGAGATGCAGTACTGATGTCATTTCAACTGATACTAACTATACGATAATGTAGGTCTAATGTACTATGGTTTTATCAGAGCATTGCCGACATACGGTTACAATTGAAACTGAACAGATGACGTTACACGATCGACATATACGTCGTTCTATCTTCGATATTCAAATAACACTCCTAAATCGATCTGGAGCTGGGGGAGCTGGAAACTGGGTCAATGCAACTGACTAATCGGGTCAGGGATATCGCATTCGTTCGGGGCATTCGTTCAAATAGGACCTCTCGTCTGCAAGCAATGACTATGTTTGTTCAATCTCATTGCAAAAAATCTGTGATATGAACAAGAATTCCTGGTACACTACCCGTTCAGGCAGTTATCAAATATCTACAGGATAAATTACGAAAATGTTTAATTATGTTATGAGTGTAGTTTCCCATGGACTGCACAGGGCGTCCTACTATAGAAATATAAATGTGTTGTTTATACATAATAATATAAATCTCGTTGTATCTTCACTACGATCCTCTACGAACTACGCAATAGAGTTCATGGACATAAAGACATGTGAACATGTCATCAAACCCAAAAAAGATAAGAAAATAAAAAAGAAAAATCGATTAACGACATTATTTAAATATCTTCCCGGTTAGGAATCGTAACTGATCCTCTTGTAGGGCAGACCGGCATGGTGACTTCTGTGCCAATTTAGTCGTATGTGTCATTTTCAAGTTTTAGACTGAACTTTCATGGAACGTTAAAAATGGGAATCTACGCATACAGTACACTAAATATGCATGTTAAGATTTGTAGAATTAGACGGAATTAAGAGCCATATCACAAATTTAATCCCAACAAGAAGATATTTCTATTAAAGTCAACTAAAAGAAAATTTGGTTTATGCTTCATGTAGAACTTTACTCGTAATGGATTCCCAGTACGCAAATAAAACTCAATCGAAGGCTCCATTAAAGAACACTGAGAGCTAATCAGTTACTCGACACAGTGTCAATCCAGCATGAGCTGAAATGTAACGCCTCACGCTGGATATAAGGATTAAATTCCTTTGACAGGTCTCACTACCACTCAGAGTACATTACAGTGATGTGGTTATTGGATTTAATGCACTGTTAAAAACTTGCAAACAGGATGTTGGCATTAGGCTCAAAGCGTAGCGAATTTCACTACAATTAGAACCCTATGAAACTTCCCCTCTATGTGTTGTATGTAAACTAAAGGCGATTTAAAGGCCAGTGTGTTCGATCCCTAAGAGAATTTTTAGCACCAAGCAGAGAATCGTTAAAAGACCTAAATATTTGTTGCATAAAAATAAGGTTTTTCGTTTAACATATATCCAAACCGATTTCTCTTTGATGCTTTCATCACTTTATCTTTAATACTTAGCTATAATCCACCATAAAAACTGTTATGCTTCGTATAAATGTCACTTCTATACAGCTATAGAGACCCTTTCTATCTGGATCATGACCTCTGACATTTTGATATTAATACGCCCACAGCCATCTGTGTCCGTGCTCCGTAAAATTCATCAGAAATTCAATATCCATGTTGTCACTCGCTGACATCTTGAGATCGGATTATAATACCATAAATTTTACCAGTATAGGGACTGAAAAAGAATAGATCCCCCGAATTCATATAAGGACGCTTGGTGGTACAGCCGACTTCCCAAAGGAACTCGGCTGCCTTACCACTCCCGAGCCCATATTTACCGCTAGATGACTGAATATTTTGGTTCGGTTGTACGCCTGTCATAGTCCGTACGTCATGTACGCCTACAACACATAGAAAGAGGAAAGAAGGATAGGAGGGCAAATGATTTAGCCACTATGTTAATGAGGCCATTCTTACACATCAATAGTTGAAGAAAAGAAAGCCAAAATAACTTCAATATGGAAATCACTCTAGACACCGAACTCTTGTATACAAGATACCGAACATGTAAGTAAATGAACGAGTGTATTTCTTGAGCTACTTTTCAACTGATATACCATTACATGTTCAGTGATGTTATAAGGATAGCAAATGGAATGAATGAAGGTCGGGTAAAATATTTACGTAAACATATAAATATGACAGTATGTTTCAATCCTAGCAAGGGTTCCGTTGGGAGAAGGGCCATTAGTTTACAACAAAAAAACACTGTCTCCATCGAATCACACGTCGAAGAATGAGTTTCCATCCACAACAAACATTGTTTTGGCATTGGAAAGTACTTGTACTTGCCCCAAAAATCGTAGACATAAGTATTCAAGGAACATTGTTTCGTTATTGTTTTTGACAATACAGGAGTCAACAGCTAAAACAACAACTTTTTTCTATGATTTTCTTAATATGATTTCACAAAATCGAGTTCAAATTTCAATACGCCTAATGTTGTAAAACTATACCATGCTTATGAGATGCATAAGGCAATACTGGATATCAATAACATTTTGACATTCACTAAACGTACGCATAGTGGATACCTTAAGATAAAATATTATTTTAAATTTAAATTCAGCAGTGCGTGGCACATTCTGTGTGACATACATGTGACTATTCGTGACGTCACTGTATGAGGGAAAACAATTGTGTTCAGCTACAAAGCATTTTCTATTGTTCTAGCTTCAGCGTTAAATTCCGCCCCAAATTCTATCTTTGGACCGCTGCCAAGTGATGACTTAACAGAATAATAAACGTGTGATCCAAAACCAATCTATTTCTTGGGAAGTTTATCGATGTTAGCTTCCTTTTCGATCACGCACACGAAAGTTTTAATGATTCCCGACACAGTAAAACAAATAGTGAGAAAAGTTGAAGGAACCAATCCACTTTTAGATGTTGTAATATAAAATATGGCTGTCGTATGTACACTCTCGGGATTTATCAAAGAACGATTATGGCAAAAGATTGGCAATTGTCGTGTCAGTTGACTGCCTCATTGTTCGAGTGATTGCTGACAATCGAGAGGTCTTGGGTTCAAATCCCGGGTTAGATACCTACTATTGGATTTTTCTAACTTAGATTCTAGTAAAACTTTCTAGTAGTAGTACGAAGTCTGTATTGTAACCCGTTGTATGACAATAGGCTGACCTCCTAATAGGCTATTCCATAATGGGACATTAAAGTAACTGGTAAAACGTGGGAGTGTACTACACTCTTCTAACTACTTCTTCGGGAAATACAAGCGCGATGTAGCGTATTGTCGGGTCAGAAAACAAAGTCTATGACTTAAAGTTTCACTTAGGTTTAATCATTATCTTTTATTCATTGTTTGGTAATATCCACTCTTGCCATCGTGGCAGGATTTGACCTTAACCTTTCTCGTTCTGAGTGGACACATATGTTTAACAATAGGACGATAAAAGGTTATTGAACGATAGACATACAATAATAGACAAAGAACGATAACGGTTGGAACTATAAGAGGTTCATGGTGGTGACTGTGTGTTAATACGTACGGAAAATTGGGCTGAAAAGAAAGCAAAAAATATATAAATATCTTGGGTCATCTCCACAAACGACCAACTATTATCGAAGAGAGCATCAAGAGACCTTGTACTATTATGGTAACCGGACGTTATATGATACGGTGACTACATAAAAAAAGTAGACATATATACTTTTTTTTACACCCGGGCACGCAAATACTTATACACATCACTCAAAAAATCAGCGTTATTTGGTACCAAAGATACAAAACTTCTGATAATATTGGCTATTGTCTTATTCCTACGCAGAGTAAAAATACTCAAGACACGGAGAAAAACCAATCAAAACTGTCAGATAAAACTAACGGAGTTGGACAACGGAAGACGATAAAGGAAACTAAGTTGTCATATTCGCAGACATCTCTTGTAATTTCGCTTTCGAACAAAAGCAATACCTTCTGAAAGTAAGATTGTTTCAGACCGAACGGGCAGAGTAATAACTATAGTAATGAAAGGTGGAGATAGAATTAAAGTGATTTTTCTAATGAATAGAGCACTGTCGACAACCTTACATAGTAAATTGAGATTCAATAATCGGCAATACTACTAAATTAGCATTATTACAGTCTATTTTAATCGACTAGCTTATTTCCCGCCGCCACCGTATATATCATCCACCGTAATGGTTATACACTCTAATCTACTATACTTTTATGCCTAATCTTTTGCAGCTCGTATATCGCCTGTAAATGAATCTACTACAATAAAAGTGTATAATACTCCAAAAACATTATGACTTCGAAGCTACAATGTAATAAAGGCTTTTCAATGTAATATAGCCGAGAACGACAAAAAATGGTTGTAATTAACGCAATATTTTTTCTTAAACCGGTCACTTCATACTAATTATACACAGTACAGAGTAGAGATGTGATTTAATCATAAATAGATTAGCACGGAGCGAACAAGTCAAAAACTCAGGAAGATATCGGAGGAGTGAAACAACCCCGAATGACAAACTCGCGAACAAGATACGTAGAACAAAGTTTTCCTCAGCGACGCTTGTAACAAGAATCATGTCGTCTCGGTCACGAAACAAAATTAAAAATAAAGATGTAAGTAGAGCGAGGGGTGTAAAATTTATCTATGTACTTACATCTGAGACATTGGTTGAAGAAACTGATATTAGAACTGTAACTAGTGTCAGTATTGAAAACGGCACTATTGTAATACGAGTAACTGTTTAATGTATTCTGAAAAATATTAATAAGATATTTATCCCCTTAAGAAGTCATTTCGACCATTTTAAAAATGGATACCATACCTGAGATAAGCTAATAAGATGCCTACTACCTAGCTGCTAGGTGATAAGCGTAGTTCAGAGCACATCTATTCGCAACCGCGACAACTTCACTAGTTTCTTGTAGTACAAAAAAATTAAATGCTAAAATAACGCAATGCGTACTTCCCCTACCATTATGCGAGTATGCTACGGTATTAGGGTTGATTAGTTTCTTTCGGTCCTTAAAACGGGTCAGCAAAACTACAGCAATAATTGGCGACCGCATTCTAACAAGCCGTCCATTACTATACAGTGTTAAGTCAGAAAACGAAGTAACATAGCCCATTGATGTTAGTGGGCATACTAAAGATGAATAACAAAATAAACTGGAAAAGATATAGCCGTCATGGAAAGACACAATTATAATGGTTAATGGCAAAACATTAATCATGAAATTGAGTTCTATAAACCCTAAAATACGGATCGAAGATTATGTGCTTATAGTAATATGTGATATTAAAACAATATTTACGTGTATTACCGCTTTTATATGTTCATACAAAGATGTATCATACAGAAGTACAAGTTACGATTCTATGACTATATATACTGCAAGTTATGGAAACTATTGATATCTGATAGAAATACACTAAAATGCGTTTTCTTTTGCAGAACTACTTGAGAAACTTCTCGAAAATGGCTAAGTTATGCCAACATGATCAGCAAATATAAAATGGAAATAAGATCAAATGAAACATGACACCCGTAACATCGTTAAAAATTGTAGAATTATTAAATTCAATAGTGGCATAGAAGACATTATTGATGCAATTTATCAAAAACAGGCTAGTTATAATATTTAATCTAACAATAAGTTAGCTATGGCCAAGCGTATTTTTACAGCTGTGACGCATATTACGCGTTGCAACAAATTAGTTTTATGAAAGGCATCATTAGCGGAAAATGCATAAAAAACATACATAAAACAAACCGGTCTAAGTTCGATAAGGACATTTATTATAGAAAGAAAGATGAAATGCAAATGTTGATGGAAGCACGTGCCACGGAAAACCCAAATTCATCTATCTTGACCAAATAGCTCAGATACTGACTGATGGGGAAGTCGAAAGTCTCCTAAACCGGGGTCTGTATACGACAAGAGTGACGAATATAAAAGAAGCATGTCAGGTCTTTAAGGATAGCTAAAGTTAATGCACGATTTATGTAACACTTAGTTTAACTCATTCCTCGGCAATTTACGTGTCAAAAATCAATTAGGATTTATGAAATTATTTGATTTTTCAATCGGGAAGCTCCATACAAATCCGAGGATTAAATTAAATTGTATGAAACAAAAACTCCAGCCAAGAAATAAAATGTTTACATTATGTTCAAAAACATTTTTTTCCATACAAGAGTGAAAGTAAAGGAGAGGTATAATAAGAAGTAAATATATTTGTAACTTTATTTAAGATACTCCCGCTAAGCCAACGGCCCGACTCCCGCCGAGCCCCTAATAAAATCTAACGGTCAACATGGCCGCTGAGTGCTTTCGCTAATCAAGTTATGGCTTGTTTTAGTTCACTCGGACATTGATAAAACAAGTAGCGACGGGGCGTTAACTCTACTACAACAAAGCCTGTATTTAACTCAAAATAGCCCAAGCTCAACATCGTAAATTATACTGAAGTCATTGCAGATAATTTTATTTTACTTCTAATAGGGTAATTTTCTCTCGATTTTCTTTAGAAATTTCATTGAACTTTATAAAATTTTTGCGAAATATTTAGTGCACATATACCAGCAAGTACGTTTACTGTTTAATAAAAACTTTACAAATGTGATGAGTTATTAAATCGTGTGATTTCTACTTATTCCAATACATAGCTTCTGTGTATGAGTAAACATTGGTACAGGTGGTAAATGACGAAAACATCCGTAGTAAGTATTTTTCCACATTATAAGTTCACCCAAGTGAAGTAGTTGTACTAAATGATATCACATAGATCATGAACACAATATATTTCTTTCACATCTTCTTTTAATATCTCTCTCAGAAACGGAAAATAAGGACATTTTTCCTCATATACAGTATAATAAGAGTTTGAATAAAGTTTCAGGATTCCTGTGTTACTTCAGCCAATAATCAACGTGCGCGATGGAGCCGAAAGTAATACATATTTCGATCGATACAGCCGCTCCGAATGCCCTCTCTAACAAAGATATTTTATCGTACATCTGTACACTAAGAAGTACATATTTTTTACTTCATGTTAGAAACAAAAATATACTACTTCCGCTTTCTCTTTCTCACGTCTTTCGAATAATGAGACGGCGTAAGAGCATAAACTAGCAAAAATAAATAAAGCAAATAAAGCAAATACCAAAACATTTTAAAAGCGAGTAGATTGTTAAAATTAATAAACATTCGATCTATACTCAGGTTTCACTATCGTCCTTTTACATCCCATATGCAAGTGCCAAAATAAGAGTGCGTTTCTACTTGGTCGTAATATTTGTAAAATATTAACCAAATATGTACAGAAACTGAAAAACTCCGCTTTATTGTTCAGGAACGAAAAGGTAATATATCATAAACCAAAAAAAATGGTTATGGAACTTCACGAGACTTCAAATAGCTATTTATAATAGCTCTTATACAGATTTATTGGAAAACAGGAGAGAAAAAAGAAGTAGTTAGAAATGTTCATCTCATTAAAATAAAAGCCAAAAATCTTACCACGCATCTAAAACTTTTAACTGTAAGAGGTGCACACGGAAAGAATGCTGATGAGAATTTCACATCCTATACTGTTCACGGATGCGCAAAATTGCATCACCGAAATAACTATCAACATTTACTGAATACTTGTATACCGAGATGGGAAAGCAGTATAAGATATACGAAACTCACTGAAATGTGAAAAATTGCATTTCGTATAGGATGTGTTGCAATACTTGCAATAACCAAACGACTAGGTAAATTTGCCGGTCTGGAAATTCAAGAAATTAGTTAAGGTGCCCGGTGCATGGCAATAGGCTCACCATCTATTCCATAGTGGGACGTAAACGTAACTGGTGAAACGTGGGAGTGTTCTACACT
>DWDU01000383.1:0-19655 GCA_018245575.1 Jemadia suekentonmiller | reverse complement strand
GTCTCACAGTAAACAGATGTTGGGTGGAAAACACAGTTG
Organism: Jemadia suekentonmiller; assembly: GCA_018245575.1. Classification (NCBI taxonomy): domain Eukaryota; kingdom Metazoa; phylum Arthropoda; class Insecta; order Lepidoptera; family Hesperiidae; genus Jemadia; species Jemadia suekentonmiller. The sequence goes on along the minus strand of DWDU01000383.1, from coordinate 19,616 downwards.
GAACGCGTGCAAAACGCTTTTCAAGCTTAACAACAACTGGCCAGTTACGCATGCGCGTTTAGTGTAGATTAGAATGCGTCCAAATACGTATGAACACATATACTGGCGACTTTTAGGACGTCTCTGTCTGAGAATAACTCTATTCGTAAAAAGCACTTGGAAAATTATCTATTCTTAACGAACGAATTTTAAGTCGCTGATATATTATGTTTTCCGAGCAAATTCGCCTGATCTAGACACACCCACCTATTGTGTTTTGGTAACGTTTTGCAAACCTGAAATCTTTCATTCGGATACTACAATATTTAAGATTATCATGATTTCTTCATTTTTATATCACATCACTTCAGATAATGGTAGCGCCGCGGTAGTCTTATTTAAATATTATGTAGAAACTTAATTTGCAATATAAATAATCATTGTAATATCTCAAAAATAATGTTTTGAGCATTTAAAAATTCTTTGAACGCAAAATATCTTCCATATTTTTGTATTATAATCGTGCGGAAGTTTAATATTTAATGAGAGAAGCTGTAAAAATAATACGTAAAGGGGATATTCACATGTTTTTCTGATGTTCGCAGAGTACAAGGGAAGTAACAATGCTCCGGAGGAGAATATTCCACTGGTGAACATAAGCCTCCCCTAAGAAGTGATGCTTATGAATGCCACGCGGGCATGCGGCTTGGTGATCGACTTTGCGATGAGACAATGCATTTAGACTAGAGGAATTAGAATTTAAGTGCTATTCCGTTTTGCCATGTATGTACCTAATTATATTTCAAACTTTCCATCCAAGAATAAAACAAAACATTAATTTAAGACTCAAAGACTTAGTATTGCGTGTCACTATCGTATTTATGTATAATTATAGTCGAAAGTCTTGCTTCTGAAAACCAAACTGCAGCTGACGCCTCGGTGGGAAGACAGACACTTGCACTAGATACGTCAAAATAATAACCCCTTATTTGAAAAGGTCAAATTAAATGGATTGCAATCTATTTTCAGTGTAACATTTGTGAAGCTGTCTAGTCATTATTTATGTATCCGTTTCAATCATACGTCGTATCTTGAAAGGAGCGACTTGAAGCGATTAGGAAATAATAAATTTCTTAGCAAAGCATGGGTAAAAGTCGAAATACATGAAGCAATAGCAATCTATTAAAAATTTACTAAGTTACACATACACACGAGTGCTTTTCACGAGATTTAAGCGGGATATCATTATCGGTGTTTAAAACCAAAATTTTATATAAATCTTTATATTTTATACACACTCGACTAAAATTTTCCGGAAGCACAATGGACATCAAACTGTAACTTAAATAAAGCGATCCACTGTACTTACTTTCTACTCGTATTAAACTTAATAAAGTATCATTGTGTGTTGCCATCACAATATTTCATTCACGCTAACGAAAGCGAAAGCTTTATGATTATGTTAACAGTATCTACACATGCAACTACACAGTTGAGTAGTTTTCTTTCAGTGAGATATGAGTAGAAGAAGAACAGTCTCGTCGTCGAACAGTCGACGCAAATGACACCCACCTAATTAGAAACGTAATTAAACAATACGATTTGTGACATTGAAGTAAAATGGTACAGTTTTCAATGCATTATATCAAACGGTACTATCAATAACCCGTTCGTCGTTTCATTGCTGAAAGTGGGTCTCTTCGGAAAATTACGTCATAATAATATTAATCATTATAAGTTTATATTCAGGTACATCATAGTACACTTTTTCAACGTACTGGACAACCAGGCGCAGCCGACCCCTGAGTACATTGAGGAGTACCACACATTAAGTTTCAAATTTTTAGTAGACTAGAGATCAGATACGCTCATATATAGATATAAATATACGTATATATACTCGTACTTATAACAAACAGTACTTGTTTTGCACCGTACGTAAACAATATTGCGTCTTTGTGCACTTCCGCCTTCGCATGTTTCAGATACTCAGACTCAGTTGAGGTTAAATGCTCGGAGTGACCTCTGTTGACAGCCGTCGGTAAACACGAAAGGGACACGTGAGCGAATAGAAGTTTTCTGAACATTTTATGTAATGCGTATCTATTTAAACAATCAACCAATAGCAAAGGTGTAAGGTTCCTCTAAATAAAGGAATATTTCTATTCAAATGAACCCAAATGACAAGTGGTACATGGTAGGCACCGTAAACAGAATCTAAACGCTGGTAGCACGGCGCGGTGGTATTGCGAGCGCCTTGTCAAGCCGGCGTTGGTCCTGCTGTTCACTGTGAGTTTGATAATTTTTTGATTCCATAGTGTATGCTGTTAACGATTCGCATGCCATTACGTAGGCGCTTAATGATACTGGACTTGTACGTTACTAGACTGTAACACTTACAATTAAATGTATCTAAAGGTAGTAGAGCCTTCCAAACAAATCCTAACCTCCGCTGTAAAGAGTAATACTTGAGGAGTAATCTTATTGTATATTTGATGTAATCCATGCGTTGTATGTATCACGTTGAAAATAGAGCGCGTCGAAACTCATTAGTGGAAGCCTGATGACAATGATGATTCATACATTGAAAGTAAAAAAAGAACTTAACATCACGCCTATTATCCCGGAAGAGATAGGCAGAGGAGTGTGTTACACTCCCACGTTTCACCAGTTACGTTTACGACCTACTATAGAATAGGTGGTGAGCATATTGCCATGCACCGGGCACGAATCCAGACTCTGAGCCTCTATTAGAAAATGTAAATTAGAAAAACTGTATAGTGCCCGACCCGGGAATCAAACCCAGGACCTCTTGATCGGCAGTCGCGATTGCAAACAACACGACCAACGAGGCAGACATTTAAAGTAGATTGTGTTTTTGTTAGTGTGGGAACACCAGCGCGTACTCGTAGAGGGAAAATGGATCGATAGAACCTAATAAAAGCCACGAGTCGTTCCGCTGACGTGTTCACAGAATGTAACGAGGAAAATATTTATAGGAAAGTAAAGTAAGCGTCAAGAGAGCTGGTGGTATTGTTACTTGTGGATTATTTGCTACTTCACGGGCATACAAGCTGTGTTTGACAATAACCACTTCAGAATAAAAGGAAGCAGATGTAAACGTTGAGTGTATTCAATAAACTATCAGCTCCACACCTACGTGCACTGAAGTGAAATTAATAAACTATTGTACGGGCCACGTTCATCTATTATCTAGTAAAATAAACAAAAACACTGGAGGTAGCTATCATTCCTACAGAGATCAACATAAAACGTTAAATACCAGGTCGCTTGGTAGACGTTCTGCTCACCAATAGATGGCGCTGAAATTTTACTTATAATACCTCGGTGTATCTGAATTAAATAATACATAATACTAGTGTCATTACTGTAAATGACTGCGATAAATTTTTGAATCAACTTATTTCGTTCCATTGTGAAAATTAAGTTGATTAACTTACTAAGCAGTCATACGTTCATACAATATCATTAAGTTTTGTAACAGAATGCATAAGTGAACTTATTTATATACCTACCATTGTCCACCATCGCTACCAAAATAGTTTCGTCAACCAATGTTTCTTCAAATTTAAATTTTATTTCTTTAACACATAAATTACTCGTTTGATAAGCTTTTGTTGGTTACCAAAATTATTAACGATTATTGCTTAGCATATTCCATAGGGGGACGTAAACATAACTGGTGAAACGAGGGAGTGTACTACATTTATCTGCTTACCTCTTCGGGCATAACGAGCGTGATGTCACATAATGTTTAACACACTTCATATAATAAGATTTTTAAATCGACAATATTAAAACTTTGTGGTGTAAGTGCCGAGGGATGACAAGACCGGCCGTTCTTGACCAAATAGATCAGGTACTGGCTAATGCGGAGTCTGAAGGGTACGAAACCGGCGTGCATCTAAATAGAGTGAGATGAATGTTAAAGAAGCATGGAAGGTGTCTTAGGACAGAGTTAATTGCCGTTGGCGCTATGTTCCCTCGTTATAAATGACTTGACATAACAATATGACAACACTCGTAATTATAATATTGCAAATAAATAATTTGACGTCAGCATTTTCATCAACAGCCTGTCCGTTGCTGAACATAGGCTTCCCTGAGGCGTTTCTACCTATAATCCCCACGCTGAGCGCATGCTTGGGTTGGGAATCTCGAGGCAAAACTCCACGCATCGCTAAGCTACTGCCCGTAGGCGGCAGGGCGTGTAGCCGTGCCTAGTTAGGCTGCTCTATGGAGCAGGCCGCTGCCGTATGCGGCGATCAGCCAGCGCCGGCTTTAATCGCCTCTTACAATACCCAATACTGGATTTCCAGCATGGGGTCTGGGTACGTCTTTTACATCCCCGACAGGGATATTTAATTCAATTTTAAATTTAACATTTTAACGTAATTTTATTAATAACATGATGTTAAAAACTTATTTTTCATGAATTATACCTTCCGTAAGCTATTGTCAAGCAACAGTTGTGTAAACACGTCAGCAATTAATTACTTTTGCAACATTACACGTTTATATACATACCTATATTCCGCGAGTACAACGTGAGAATTATCCGCCATAAAATAAACTACAACGTTCAGAAGCAAAGTTAGACTAACGGAGGTTGTTTATCTGAATTCTTCCGACAGTAAAATTAGTTGACCACCAAAATCTCTCGTTGGCATTTAAATATTGTAATGGTCGGTTTTATGCGTCCATTGTACATTTATGGGTCGCTGCACATTCAGTAAAGACTAATGTGATATTTTTGCGGTAATTTAGCGACGGCTGAGTGTTTTTGATGTTGCACGTTGTATTTTACTTGACCAGTTTGTTCAACGGCAGGTGTCCCACTGAATAGTGACATCCTGGTGGCTTGGAATTACTCTTTTCTGGAGGCACTGAGTTCACAGCCTAGCGTGCACCGTTTAACAAAAAAATATAAAGAGTTTTAAGATTAAATTACAATGCGGTGACGGTGTAATTACGATTATTTCTACTGCCGATCTTTACGACGTCTATACCTACGAGTTTGTAATATAACATCAACTTCTTAGCCTGGGCTTTTGACAGTTTCAATCTGCCACTGAATGTATTGTTATTCCTACCTTTGAAGCCGTCCTTGAATGGACTACAGTTTCCATATTTTATGGGATACTAAAGATATTTGACATGTACTATGCAATCACAGACACAGTCACATCCACTATCGAATATTAGAACTTATAATATTGTTTAGTTTACAAAGAGAAATAAAAAAAGTAAAAATGATCGAACTGATCTGTAATGGTTTTAAAAATACCAATCTCCGATACCATATTGAAATATATAAAACTACGTCCAGCAACAAAGCAAATTTATTTCTGGGGACAGAAGACGCGTGGACGCAGAGTTTTTATCTTGCTTTTTTGACGCACATTGACCCAACCCCATTGTTCTACACTCCTCTGCCTACCTCTTCGGGGATTACAGGCGTGATGTTACGTATTACGTACATTGACCCAAATATCCGTCCTCACAGACCAGACGTGGTTCTACATTTTTTTTTGTTAGAACATTGATATCCTCTAAGAATGAGAGAGTTAAGGCCATAGTCTGTCACGCTGGCCAATTAAGGGTTGTCCGACTTGACACTCCTTAGATAACAATTTTTTTGAGAAGGCTAAGGTGTGCAGGTTTCCTCGTGATGTGTTCCTTCACCGTTATAGCAAGTGACATTTGAATATAAAACGTACATTTTGCACAGAGGCGCGCGCTACGATTTGAACCCGGGCTTCCGAAGTGAGAGGTCGAATTTCAAAGCACTAGGCAATCACCGCTTTTTCTTCTATGTTATTATATGATTGTTAATTAATGTCGTCAAATTATAATCTATGACATAGAAAGTGAGTATGTAGATGATAAGTTTCTTAAATGATCCAACTGCTCCCACTGGTTGCTAATTTGTTTGTAGATGAGAGTACCACACGTGACTGACAACACTAGGCAAGGCCTGTGCTGTGGTAACCGAAAAGCTGATAACTACATTTTTAAGTATACACTGCCCAAAATGGTGACTCAGAACCCTCGGTTTAGCAGTCAATTTCACAAATCATAAAAAGCAGTCATTTATAAGTTCAAGTGAACAATGGAAACATTTGTAAGTTTCTAGAATTTCATTAACAAACAAACCAAAATGGTTGGCGAATGTGTGACGGCCACAAATGGTATAATAATGTTATAACACAAACTCTACTGACATGCAATGACTTGGATTTCAATGATAATCCGCTGTTCAGAGAATGTCGATTGTTTGTGTATTCTGCACTTAATACTACTATTCATAGCCCACTTCTATATTAACACTTATCAATGATATTTAGCGAAGTAATAATTGCATCAAATCGCACAGATTGTTACAAGGCCCAACCAATTGCATCTTGTTTGCGTTTGAAGCACTTACTTGTGTCTTATTATTACAACGTAAAATCACGCCTGTAATCCCGAAAAGACAGGCAGAGGAATGTAGTACACTCCCACGTTTCATCAGTTACGTTTATGACTCACTATGGAATAGGTGGTGAGCCTATAGCCATACACCGAGCCACTACTAGAAAATCTAAATTAGAAGAAAAACTAATAGTGCCTGACCCGGGATTCTAATACAGGACCTCCCGATCGGCAGTCGCGCTTGCAACCAACACGACCACCGAGGCAGTCAACAAGTGTATTATTATTGATTTTATTTTATAATAAAAAAAAACATCTTTAATAATATTGTTACTATATCATCACGTCTGGTCTCTTACGGGACAGGCAGAGGGCATTGCATGCCAAATATTTACATATCTGTAGACATGACGTACTCTTTTTGTATTCAATACTCTTTTCATACATGTACACCAGTATCGCGGATTTCTGGTTGTCCCCCATCAGCTAATGTCTGACCTAGTTGGCCAAGATGTCCCGGTTTCTCTTATTGCACAGTAAAAATATTTTTTTACAATTATACACGAGATTCATTTGAGATAACTTGGTGCATGAATAGGTAGATCTGAATTTGTGATTGGTGATTACATAATATAACGTCACCAATGGACTTACCTGAAGAGGAATAAAGGCTGTTTAATATACACCGGGGTTAAATCCCGACTCCGTACTAAGTACCTACTACTGAGCATAACAAAATAGAAATCCCAATAATATTTTAGAAAAGTCAAGTAATACTTTTGATTGTTACTAAACTTGATGAGATAACAAATGAAAATTTCAATTTACACGTATTTTTTGTTGGTTCCAGACTGACATACGTGGAGGGACGATATTGAAGGGGCATTACGGACATCATTAAGTTAAAAACAGTTTAATTCTTGGCGGCAACAAATCTTGTTAACTACACGGTTTTGTACAAAGCTCCTAAAATTGTACTTTTCGTTAATCTCCGCTAAAGCAAATTAAAAAATGGCTATAAGAGAAATCGAAATCAAAATATATTTTATATAGTTTGTACAGCAATTTTATGTATTTTGTATAAACCATAAATAATTCGGCGACCGGCGGGCGGGAATGCAATGATGGTGTAAGTATTGCAGTCGGCCTAAATTCGTTCTTAGACCGGTTTCACACGTGCGGCGTTTTAATTTATGAACTGTATTGTAAGGTTAACCAAAAGTAAACTGACCAGGCCACCCCTGACGTATGCCTGCTGGACATAGGCGTAAGCCCTCGGTGAAGGCACATGTCCATCAGTAGAATGCAATACTGACCAGAGTTTTACATGTTCTTACGTACGGTACGTGTGAGTTACGTGTAAGTATGTCGAAATTAACGTACATTTTACTTCTATTAAATTATTATGATTCATACGTAACCAGGATAGATGTACATTTTTATAGCGGATTTCGCGTGGACATGAAAAGAGAAGTCTTCTGAAGACTCGTGTTCTGAAGGAAATTTCAAATAAGTTCATGATATGTATGTCTACATCTTTCAAATTTTTTGAAGCTTACTTCTGTCAAATAGTTATCTGGATTACGCTGCATTACGCTTTATAAAAATCACGAATTATGACGTTCTAAATATAATAGTCAAAGAGGTAGGCAAACGAGTGTAGTATACTCCCACATTTCACCAGTTACATTTACGTCCCACTGTGCAAGAGGAGATAAGCCTATTGATCTTTACTGGGCACAAATCAAAATTCCTAGCCACTAATAAGAATTAAAATTTAGAAATCCCCATAGTACCCGACCCGGGATCGAAACTAGGACCTCGCTCAGCAATCTCGCTTACAGCCATTCGATCAACGAGGCAGTCTAAATATACTCGTAAAACATCATTAGTTATCTCCATCATATTCGTTTATAATGTTGTTATTAAATGTTGTTGTTGTAAATTAAGCCGCTATTTATTAAGTGGCTATTTGATTATCCAAAGCCATTTTAAAAACTCCGAGACTATCAAATATAAAACCTATAGGGCAGCATGCTAATTGACTGTCGCACTGTCAATCGTTCGCAGTGTGTGGCACCCTCACACTTGAAAAACGTCATGCGCTCGGTTCGCGCGAGGAAAGCAAAAATTTTCCATTGCGGACCGGTCGCGTCTAACCGGTCCCGACGCGGCCGCCTGCTGGCAATGGAACCACGCACAGCTCTCGGGACCACTGCATAGTGCAGTCGCTGGCGTCATTTTGTCTACACTTCGATACAAATGAATTCACTGGTATCAAACCATACTAGGGCAGTGTGGCACACTTAGCTTACTTCTCATTCCGAGAGGAAACTCATGTCCGACAGTGGAACGATGATGAATATATGGATATTTACTACATTACACTATCATTCAGTGTTAGTAAACAATTTTAAGGCGAAAGTCAATTTTATTTTTGCTATACCTATATAAAAACTAGTAGATTTAGTTGGTAAAGTACTGCGTGCTGGGAAGTCAGACATCTCCGGAACTGACCGCCTGTATGAAGACAGTAATGGTTGCAGAAGAAGAACGTACGTTCTCTCCGCTTATACCGTAAAGAGCTGGCGTTCAGTTCAAAATACTAATTATGTGAGAATTTGAAAGAGCTTCTTACACCTTAACAGTAACCTTAACGAGTAACACCTTACTGTTTGACTCGCGTCTCTCTTATTACTGCGAGATATGTGCCGTATACTCCGGCACGCTGCCTCAGAACAAATTGGTGGAGATGTGTTGATAACTAGCTGAACACAAAGCTTGACTGCGTCGTTATTCGTGTTGCTTGCCAGCGCGACTGCCTATCGAGATATCCTAGGTTCAAAATATTAAATTGGGCATTATTCGATTTTTCTTAAATTAGGTTTTCCAGTAGTGGTTTGGATTCTGGACATATGCCTGGTGTATGGCAATAGGCAATAACATCACACCTGTAATTCCCGAAAAGGTACGCAGAGGAGTGTACTACACCGCACGTTTCACCAGTTACGTTTACGTCCTACTGTGGAATAGATGGGCAGCCATTCCATACACCGGGCACAAATCTAGACTCAGAAGTATTTAAAACCAGCAAGCGTATACCAAGAGAGATGCGAATATAAAAGAAGCAAGTCAAGTCGGTAAGGATAGAGATATGTGGCCCTCGGTACCCTTTGACTACCCCGTAAGGAACGTGGCGTCACGTTAAGATAATAATAAATAACACTTAACGTTCTGCATGCCTCTGCCTACCTCTTCGGGGATTACAGGCGTGACGTTATTTAACGTACTCTGTAACTGAAGAGAAATATTAGACTTTCACTTTTCGCACGGGCTGGTATCACATCCATGAATCAGCGCCGAGTGTAGCGATAAAGAGTCAATACAAGTATCATCAGGATTATACGAAAATGTGGACGATAAGTAAGCAAATATTAAATAACTATTGATTTTGTAAACATTGAGCACAAGATACAATACACAGGTGGTAATTTGTATTATGCAGTTTTCTTAAAAAAAAACGATTATCAACAAATTAATTATATTTATGATCGCGCCCGTTACAAGTTCCCGACGTTTTAAACCTGGGGCGCCACAATAAAGGCGAAGGCGACGCAACAGCGACTTGTGAAAACAATTTTTTATAAATAGGTACATGTCGGGGTTCGCAGTTCCGGCGCGGCGCGTCGATGGCGACATTAAAATTATTGTATTACATCACTCGGAACGAATGATCGTTTACAAAAATATATGAATATGTACAATTTACTTCAATGTAGCACTGAATAAAATTGTAAAGTGATTGCCGACGTTAATTGACTTTCGTACGCTTATTATGACGTGACTTGTCCACGACGTATAGAATATAATTTTGAATGATTTTTTATATTTTAAAAGTAAGTATGAACATTAGGTATGTATTGTACATAAACTAAAAATCGTTTATACTATTTTTATTACTCGTTACGAATTAAATGTATAACCCACCATGTAATTATTTTATTGCAAGATTGTGGTTTAATTCAATAAAACTTAATTTAATTCATTTGCCTTTCATGTAAGCACGAGTTATAGAACATTAAGTATGTACCATCCAAAGTTTATTATTTTTAATTAAATTCAGTACAATTACAATTTAACTATGACTTTCACATTAAATAATTTAACTAGTAATTGTTTGTTTCTTTGTAAGAAGCGTAATATCAATGTTCTCACATAAAATGACGATGTCAGTCTTGCTAAAGTGAGCCATATATTGACAGACAAAGGAATTACTACGTACTTTGTCAATTATTATTTATTTATATAATTTATGCTCATTGCACCCACGTACCCAAATATATCAGCGCAAAAAACATATTCCGTTTCCCCAATCGTGGTGGAGCAGCCCAAATACGGATGTGACCGGTACAAGTATGCCAATAAGTGCCACATACATGCAACATTCAGCTCGCAACTATTAAGACAACTTCGAAAACTTGTTCGCTACAGAATCACCGACGTCCAATATGGGGGTTAACACAATACCAGCTCTGAATATTAATGTCATTACGACTTACTGTTTTTACTTGTACTGTGAGTCAGTTCCTAAGGTCTCCACGCGATTATATGCAGATAATGTATTACAACTCAACATGAGTAGCACGACTGTTGATGTAAATATAGTCAGTAAGATATAGAAGAAGGCTATTGGACAAATTACATGTAAAATATTGACATACTAATACCTACTATGTATGAGACAAATGTGTTCATGAAAAGACCGAGCGGTTATTCAAATTTTACGAACTTTTATAATAAACTAGCGGAGACGTCTGGTTCCCACATTAGCTGAAATATTACTGGTAAAATGAAAACTGTCGGAATTTTGTCAAAATTTGTTATGGGGGTATAACGATATGCGGTAGTAACTGGGCTCAATGTAAGAAATACACGATTATTTTCCGTGCAGCAAAGTATAAAAATCGTGGATGCTGACATCTCAGGCTCAGCTGTGACAATGCAGTACTCGTGTAACTGTTGTTAATATTTATTAATACAATTATTAAATTTCACATAATAGATTCACAATTATAAAAACCTAGATAGGCTGGTAAAAGCTAGTTCTAAATATTTACATGTATCTAGAAAAGCTTCGAACATCGAAACAATGCATAATCCACTTTTTTCAGAAATGGATTGAATGGATGTGACGGGCGTCAGTAAATGTGTATTTTTTGCTGTTAATGAATCGGAATAAACTTGGCTCACAAAGTGTTCTCCAGGAGGATTATACACATGTTGTATGCAACTTCGTTTAAAAAAGCTCTCGCGTTGTAGTGTCTGATGTGTGTGCGTGAATGAGTTAAGTTCTAGTTTTACGCTTTCCATCTGATCTTAGCTAAAACATCGGTTTTCTTCGAATTAGCTTCATAGTTATTGTCTATAATACCTACATTATATGTTTCGTAAGTTGTATTAATGATCAGAATTAGAATGATGTTAGCTTAGCAACATTAAACGCACTGCAACAATAGTTTTTGAAGATGCATATGAAAAAAAAGGCTTTTTAGTAATATACCGAACTTCCTGATCTATATAATGAAATTAATTATTCAGCTTTTAATATACTTCTATGCAATTTATTAAATATTATATTAACATTCGTAGTGAAGTTAAATGGCTGTAATAGTAATAATGCCTTAAGTACCAGATGTCCTTAATTTTCCCACATTGAATTGGAAACCGCGAGTATAACCGGTGCGATCCGGTTTGATCGAGACTCGCATCAGCGGCTCGGGATTGTGGTTTGATTGAGAACAGTGATCACCACCGGTGTTGCCACAGAACATAATAATAAACAGAATTACTCGCTGCAGATTTATTGCCAATTAAAAGTAATCTTGGTAGTAGCAATATATTTATGTACAATTTTGTTTCTGAAACAACATAAATATTTAAAAAAGTACAATTAAATACAATATTATTTATTAGCGGTTCCGAACACAGTGAGTGATTTTATGATTTCAATTATGCGCCTTTTTTCTAAGTAGTTTAATACAATCAAAGATTTAATCTTTACCTATTCCAGTATGTTACCATTTACTACTTTAATCACCATTAAATCATTACATTTAAATCACATGAAGAACATCTACTAAACTCTTGTGATGTTCACGGACGCAGTAATGGGCGTGACGTTTTGAAGCAGTAATGCAATATTAGCACATGTGAAGTGAATGCGTTGTTTTGGTACGATTTCGCGCTATATTCCTTGAGACGCGAAGGCCGTTCACTCGTGATACTCGGGAGCGGGCTCACGCCACGCCCGCGCCGTTCTATTCTACTCGTTTCTTTCCGGCTCGCTCTAGTGACGCTTATAGTACGTACACTTTAGAATTATAGGACTTTTGAACTGTATTGTTATTTTTTTCGTAAGTAAAATAACCTTTTAACGCTGAGGCAATGAACTGCTATCAGTTCTTGGCACTCAGTGGGAAATATACTTTGACAATAAATTTACTTGCAGTTTCAGTGTGGTGGCTTTAATGCAAAAAATTATTTACTGCTTGCATAACCACTAAAAATATTTGAAGGGTTCTTAGCAATCAAGCCGCTGATATATTTTATGTTAAAAGTTTGTTTGAAGGGACTTTGTATTAATTAACGTGTAGATCTCAGCTGGTAAGAATAATAATTTGCCTATATGACGATTCATAAAGTGTTCTACACTCCTCTGCCTACCTCTTCGGGGATTACAGGCGTGATGTTACGTTTTTACGTTTATAAATTAAATAATTTAAAAATAAAATATTAATTTACTGACTCTTACCCTAGCATTTTAATGTTTCTAGTTGGCGCTTTTAGTAAATGTATGTGTACAACGTAACCAGTTCGTAACTTGAATAATACATATAAACTGAACCGTGCAAATGAGTTTAAATGAATATAAATTATCAAGATGTAATCAACTAGCCGCTTACTCGTAAGTCTTAAGGTCTCGATGATGTGAACATGTTCATGTGTCATATTTATTCATTAACGGCTCTACTATATTCACTGACATAACGAAATTGTCTAATACAATATTATATATTTGCTTCTAATGATTTTAAAGTAGTTACATTCCCATCTGCCTGGTATGATTCTCTTCCTAAACAGGACAGGTCTGAGGGCAATCAGTCACTATGGTCCAATCCGAAAATGTCGTGAAGTTGTTTGTCCAAAAATGTTAATTGGAAACATAGTCGTATTGAAGTTTTCGCAATTTTGTCTTACATAGGTATCGCGCGGCTTACTTTTGCAACGTTTCTCTGCACTACCCACGTTGATTTTATCCTGTAGATACGGTTGCAAGCGAACATAATGGTGTCGGCTGCCGGGCTTTAATTGAAACTATTTGAATTTGCTCTAATAATTGCCACACCGTTGAAAACAAAGGTATTGTGTAATCAGTTATCCGGTTTATGATCCAAATGATTTTACCGGTACAGTAGAGTGTACAAGTTAACAATGGAACAAAGCTAAAAATGAAAATTGACCCCCAGCGCAGGCACGTGCTCAGTTTCGGTGGCACGTTTCCCTCGCTTATCTAATACCTGTACTATTAACAAAATTACTTTGTTTACCGTGTGCTGTGCGTCGCGTGTGCGATAGTAACGCGGACATGAAGCAGTTATCCTTCGCTCCGCCGCAGCGTCAAGGCTCTTCGCAGACAAAAACTCGGTATACTTACGAGCAGTCGATAATAATATCTATCTATATTTAATTTGGTTTCCATGTTTTTATTCAATCACCAATCGTACTGCTGGTACTCGCACACCCTTTGAATATTGTTTATAACTTGCGTGCTTTGTACTCTATTGTCATAAATACAGTAACATTTTTCCATTTTTTAATGTTTATCTTATTCAGTTAGTTATTAAAACGTAACATCACGCGTGTAATCTGCGAGGAGGTAAGCAGAAAAGTGTAGTACACTCCCATGTTAAACCATTTACCTACGTGTCTTATTATGGACCAAGCGGCGAGTCTACTGACGTACACTGGATACATATCCATATTGTAAGCCATTAGTAAAAAATCTAATTAAAAAAAAATCAATAGTGCCCACCTCGGGGTTTGAACCCAGGACCTCTCGATCGGCAGTAGCGCTTGCAACCAACCGACCAACGAGGTAGTCAAGCTGTTGTCATGTAGCTGGTTATATTATTTAGCTAGCGTGGTATGAACTTCGTGTAGCAATTTTGGTAACCTTGAAAATATGTCGGTGGTAAGTACAGAAATGGTTCAGGGAACGGCGCGAGCACGAAAGTTGAAATAAATATAAAATCCAATAGCTTACAATATAATATTCTCAAAGTGTCTTACCATACGCTACTTTTTAAATTTCCATTAAGAATAGTTAGCCAAAGCCATAATGTGAAAATGTCATAAGAAAGTTATTGCATATAAACATTCTGCCTTAAAATTTTCTGTTACCAGCAAGCGTTTAAAATGGATACAGGTTTTTGGTAATTTCTTAACTATGTAGATCGTAGGGTAATATATCTATAGGAGGACAAAACGACAATCTTCAAGGAGTAGGCTCAAAATGTTCTAGAACAACACGTAAACAGTACAAGTAAATCATATTCACAAAAACAAACATGACGGAAAACACAACACTAAAGTGGATATTTTTAGAACTTATGGATCGAAGGCAAATGTTCCCATTGCAATGCAGCCGCGTCGGCAGTGTGTCGGCATGGCCCTTTGAGAACTACGGGTAAATCCACCCTACGGAAAACCTACATCCGGCATTGGACTGGATAGTGCATAAGTTGATAATAATGGCGAGTAAAAATCAGTAAAGAATTGTTGATAGTAGGTAGATCATAACAAATAATATCAAACGTCGATTGCATGAATTCAAAACCCATGTACGTGTATGCAAATAATTCATTGAGAAAATTCGCGTACAGTTTCTACACTTGTTATTGCAATTGTATGCAAATAGTTCACGAGTGCGGCTGCAGGCGCGCGCCCGAGCCGCCAGGTGCCGATGCCGTTAGCACAGACCAGTCGATAAGCAATACCCTTTCATCCGTTCCATCTTCTAATAATAACGATAATGATGGTAACAAAATAATTATCTATATAACAAGTATCAATATAGGTAGATACGTGTATGATATGTGATATGTGCAGGTATATAGGTACCTAAGATTTTAAGCCGGTCGGTTGCTACAAGGCAGGTTCTGCCTATTTTACCACCAGATGGTCGCATGTGATGACCCAATGTAGCCTTAATTAATGATAAAATTAAATGTATCTAATAATAATAACGGCATGTAAAAGTGACGTGCGTCTCAGTTGCGCCACCGGCCCATCCATCCGTCGCGTCGGTTTAGTTGGATTAAAATAATGAAAAAAATATTCATCTGACGCAGTTTAACAATACTTTGCAAATTGAGTATTATATTCCCGACTGTACTCTTTAGAACAGGGAATAGTTAAAATGTTTGGCTGCCTCGTAAAGCCCATTCAAGCTTGATTAGAAAATTTCATAGATTGCAAGTTAAAATATTTTTTTAAAACTTTACAGCATATTTCAAATTATTTATGCTTCTAAAAATATCTGGTTTTTCCAGCTTTTATTCTTTTTTCGCCATTCCTTAAATTGTTGTCAATTTTTTGAATACATACATGTAGGAAAAGTTTAATGTAAAAGTGAATTTAAAAAAAAAACATGTTATTCTTCTGTCACAATCACAATACGAATTTTTAAAATATGCAGATATATTTTAATGGCGATATTTATGAGCTGAACCATAAACATATTGTACATAGTACAATTCTGTTGAAAGTAAATTGAAATACATATGTCTAGAAATTCTCCTATTATAAAATATGAGAATATTTGTAATAAGACATTTGTTAACAAATTGTTAAACATTTGTTTTTAGGAATAATAAACAGTTTGAATAAATAATTCTTTAAGGTCTTCAGTGCCCCTTACTAGTATGTACACCATGCCCTTGGAACAAATATTACATGACAGCTTATTCTGTTATAAGGAGAATGAGGGAATAGCCTTATTCAATTATCAGATATTTTTCATTAAAATTTATTATAATACATGAATTAAAATTATGTCAATAATAAAATGAAATGATTTCTCTATTAATCAATTTTCTAAACAGTAATTGGAATTCCCCAAAAAAAATCAGAATATTTTATTAATGTTCTTGAGTCATTTGCTAGTGTAATATTTCTATGAACAAGTTTCTTTTTATAACATACATAGTTTACAAGCAAAATAGGATCGGGTATCAAATTTGATGTAATAATAATATAGTTCAGACAGTTGCTACTAGGAATTCCGCATCACATGTTCAATGTTAAAGATAGTAAAATCCATTGGGCATGACGCCAAGTACAATAATGCTAATAAGTCAACCAGAGGGACCCGAGTTCGATTCCCCGTCTCCCATGTTTGAGTGATGATTTCATCATGTGTCCTAGACATAGGTGCTTGTGGAGCTGTCATACATTGCGCTCAAGATTGAGGGAATCTTGAATGTGACAGAGTTAAAGTAGCAACATTTATATATTCACATACATATTATCATATTAATAAGCCGTAGGGATTGCCAGTTTCTATTATGATCAAGAGAGTCGTTAAAGAAACTTGTCTATTAAAGGAACTTTTGACTCGGTTTTCTTTTAGGTCTTCTTTTATTATCATCTAGCTGATACCAACTACTTTCGTCTGCGTTGCGTAATCTATTAACAATGTATTTTATGCTCTGAGGAAAAAACATCAAAAACTACCGGATGCAAAAATATATTTTACTTGAAAACTTCGTACATAATGTTATTCGTTTTATTGTTTGTAACTCAAGAATGTAAATTATCTGTGCTAGCAACGCAAGAGTTAGCGTGTGACCGTTGTTCCTTAAAACTTTGAAGACTTGAAACAGAAGAGAGATATTGTAATACTGTTATGGACGAGGACGAAGTGTCTAAGAAACAAAACATAAAACATTTCGTTGTAACGTATCCAATAGCATGTTCGCGATGCGCGCGTCGCAGACTTCTATAATTTAAAAAAGATTAATACATGTGTGTTTATTATCCAATTTTAGCCACATCGCGGTTGTCTGTTCGTAAGCTTTTTTTGCATTGATACTGAGGACTGACCGACAGATAAAGACAAAAATTAACATTTATTGGACGCATCTACTAATCTCATGCACAAAATCTCTACTAACTCCTATAGTCCTATACAAATGAACAAATATTTGTATATAGCAGAGCTACGTTTTTATTTAATGAAGACGTCGAGTTTCTTATAGACCACTTTATACGTCCTGCTCTTCATGAATGAACACACAAAGGTTGCGCACACGCCGGCTATGGCTCAGAGATACGTTCACATCTAACAGCCTTGAATCTCATAATATGATATTGTGCATATTTTTTCTAATTCAACATTAATAGGATATTTTAATCTGTATAAAACTATAACATAATACCAGAACAATACAAGGATAGTGTCATATCCCTAAATTAGACAATCCTCATACCTTTTCAAAGGCCAACAATTATGAGTAAAAGTGTTACACGTGTTATAGTGATATCTGAGTGGAGAGCTGCTGCTCACCTTGATGTTTACTATCTCATGGTTACACACTTATTGTGTGTACTATCGATTGGAATTCTGAAAACATTTCTAAGTAGGTACACAGAGAGAGCGAGGCCAGTGTGATGAATGCGTCACAAGACAAACTATTTCGGAGTCGTTTTATAAGTCAACGTGTACAACGAGCAGAAATCAACTTGCTACTTGGGTGCAATGTGCTTCCTATCCCGTCACCTGACCCACCCCTCCAACATCTACTATACGTACAGTAATATAGCCATTAAAACACGCGCGGGTGAGATGTTTTAATCCTAAAATAAATCTTAAATTTTATTAAAATTGAATAAATGCTCATAGTAAGGTGCCTGGTTAACTTCCGCGCGTCATATACTAAAATAATCGCCATGAAATGTTTAACTAGTGTTTAACTGTATAACAACACAACAGTAGATTCTGAATTTACCTAGTGATGTAATTGCGACTAAGTTTAATAACGTGTTCGATGATTACAAAACACCGACAACACATTTACTTAGACTGTAGGTACCTACATTTGAGAGCGACGTGATCTGACATTGTCTATATCTGATTATATTATTATTGATGATATATTGTTATTACATGAAAAGGATTGTTATTATTAGGCCACGTCAAGACCCTCGCTGTGTACGGAAGAAATTGTGAGTGGGTCATTGGAAATCTTAGAAAGTTTTTAATAATATATTTCAATCCAAAAATAATAGTCGCAATGCTTGCTTAGTGATTGTGAGTTAAAGGAAAGGAAAAAGCGATTAAGGGGATATAAGGTTAACACTTAGCTTGGCCGAGCGCGTTGCTTGGGGCCTCGAGTCGAGCACTGCCACTCAATATTACGTATGTATATTAGACACTACGGAATTATCACGATAAGACAGTCGAAGAAGTTAGCCGTGAGGTAGGGGCCGAGGACATTGGAGGTGCGGAGGGGAGAGTGTTTTTCCGCCATCCTTCAGACTCTAACACAACTGTAATCATCGCGTGTTGATGGCAGAAATATAAACTTTCTATAACACTAGCCGTTAATAAATATTTAACGCGTGTTCTAACAGTGTTCATTCACAATTGTCTGTTTACAACTGTATGTCATATCATAACACCATTGCACAGCTGTGAGTCGATAACGTACGAACAATTGCACCTTTGGTTACAAATTTATTTTTATTACATTTGAACATGTGACATTGGAAACGTTTTGCTCACATTAGTCTCACCAACCGAATCTCTTGAGAATCTTACGTTTCCTAGAATAAGTTACTTGTACAAAAAACGTGCAATTCTAATTAAATAAATACCCTAATTTATGTACAGAAACATTTATTGAAATATAAATTATAATTAAATCAACGCCCCTGTATGTATGAAAAGAGTTATCTATATATATAAAATTCTCGTGTCACAGTTTTTGTTGCCATACTCCTCCGGAACGGCTTGACCGATTCCTCTGAAATTTGGTAAGCATATTGGGTAGGTCTGAGAATCGACCAACATCTATTTTTCATCCCCCCAAATGTTAAGGGTGGACCACCCCTAAATTTTTTTTTTTATTTTTCAGACAAAA
>DWDU01000382.1:0-19657 GCA_018245575.1 Jemadia suekentonmiller | reverse complement strand
CGAATACAAACAGGCTTGTTCAGGTGTATGTTTAATAGTAAGTTAATTAATAACCTGTCATTTATCATCGTCGACGCCATGAATATGATATTGGAAAATAAATACGAGTAACGCTTATTGTTCGTAATAATACCTATATGTGATTAATAAAACTTTAACGCACGGCAAATGGAACGGAGCGCTCCATTTGTTATTAACGTAATAACCAGGTTTATTAATTCATTGGAAAGAAGTGTATCATTCTCACTTCGTTGTTTATTTCTATTATTTATGGAACTGATAATAGTCTGATATTTTATAAGACCTCAAGTTCATATACCATCATCATCAATTCATTATCAAGTTCATATATCACTATTTGAATGCAAAAATGTTTCATAAATTATTATGGTTTCGTCAAAGCAAAATTTCAGTAAATAAATCAATTAATGGAGATAATGCTTTGTGTGTCAAGTATTCGAAATATGTTGTTTATTATATTTCTTACTGATTTTCGCATTGTGTTCAGTCGACAGTATGGTTGCGGCTATAGAAAATTTCGATTGTTTGGTGCCGACATGTCCAATGGTGTCGTGGCTAGATGTACACAACACAACCAACTAAAAGAGCATGGGCATTGAACTCCGTTTTTCTATGACCGAATTATCGTAGCAATTTCTACGTATAACTAAGAGTAACGTTTATTATTAATATTAAATACGTAGCCTAGGTGTTAATTTCACATTACTAAGTTTAGAGGATGAGTAGGAAATGACAACGTCATAGACTTACGTAGTTCATAATAATCATTATTATCTATCTAATTAGCGTTATCTAGTTTAGAATTTTTCTTTTCTTTATTAACACAAGTAAATTTTTAAAATCCTATAATCGAGCTTGAAAAGTGTTATTTTAATACCTTATTGAATATTCGCTATTATTAATGTTATATAAAACGTATACTTATGTAGCTTATACACTTACTTTGCGTTTCAAGGTTATGGTCTCTTTTTATGTATTTTAAAATATTTACACTGCTTAAGCAACGTTACTGATATTAATATTTATTGTTGTTATTGTGTAATATTTTTGGATGCAACTGTTTTATGCTTACATTCTTCGTGTTAATGTTATTGTATAACGTTTGAATATTTTTTGAATATTAACGCAATGACGTGGTACACCTCGGCGACGACATGCCATCTGTCCCTCGGCTCAGACGCTGCACCATCGCAGCGTCGCCGCGCCTCGCTAAATTTATTTCTCAAAATTAAGGATTTTGTATGGAAATTATTATATTACGTATAAGTTAATGCGAACATGAAAATCGCTATGTGTGCGACCGTCCTTATCGCCATCCTCTAAACTAGTCATAAATAAATAAGCTTGATGGTTTACGGCTCTATAATATAAGTCGATTTTTAATGTGTGGCCATCATTTCGTATGAACGAAAACGTTAGATAATCGTGTCGTTCACGATGCTATTACT
This sequence comes from Jemadia suekentonmiller, assembly GCA_018245575.1. Lineage (NCBI taxonomy): Eukaryota > Metazoa > Arthropoda > Insecta > Lepidoptera > Hesperiidae > Jemadia > Jemadia suekentonmiller. The sequence continues at coordinate 18,188 of DWDU01000382.1, read as the reverse complement.
ATAATAAGTTCGTGTTAAAAAACATATAGATATCCATGAAACAAAGCAAATTGTGACCGGGCACTAAGCATTCCGGGCAGCAAGACTAAAATGTACCACCCTATCGAATATACTTGCGTGCTTAGTTCTACTAATACAAAACGAATTATTGAGTAAATAACACAGTGTTCATCAAACAATTTTTGTTAGCATCAATGGGAACGATAACATGTAACGACCCTTTCCTCCCTGCATCGTGTACGTGATACAAACGGGGTTACCCTAGTACAAAACGAAAATCATAAACCAGTCCATCATTCTGTGCGTGCCAACAGTTTTAAATAGCCCGAAAACAGTAAACAGGAAACTATCAATTTCAAGTTTCCCCATAAAGATTCGATGGGAACTATGGGATCCTCTCCATTTTTACATTACGTTCGCGCATTGTTATTCTTTTTTACAACATTTTGTTTGTTACATTCTTTGTTTAAAACAATTTATATCAGGGCTCCGTACAGTAGCTGAAGCTTTTAAATACTTTCTGTTTGCTTTTCTTTTTATTTGCCGCGGTTCGGTCAGCGGAGCCCTCCTCAGTTCCGTTGCGCGCTTTGTAGCTTTTTTATTTTGTTGCCGCAGGTGTAGTGGGAGTAATACCGGCGGAAAATCGCCTGTTGGTCGGTGTGGAGTATGTTAGCCCGGGCGCGCTCGGGCGGGCGTCGTAGGCGGGCGTCGTAGGCGGGCGTCGTAGGCCGCCGCCGCGCCTCGCCGCCGCGGCCGCCACACGCGACTACTTTACCGCTCTAACCCGGAACACCCGATAACGGCCCCCGGAATTTCTTACGAATACAAAATAAATCTTTTCTCAAGCGAATATCTCTTTGGTATCACGCCCCCGTTCCCATCCACCGTCGTTACGTACCCATGGAATGCAATGTCGCCAGGTCGCCCCGTAAATTACAGAAGCCGCGAATTCGCAGATGCTAACGTGCTTTACGCCCGACTAGGTTTGCCCCTATAGCTCGATACGATAACATTGTAATTGTAATTCCATATGACAATTAAGCGAAAATATTTAAAATGCGGTATCCCTCAGGAAGTAATTCCAATATAAAATGTCATTAGATAAATAATGTTAGGTAATGTTACTCTATAATTATATGCACACATCTTTTCGTATTGTATTGTAACTCATGTGTCAAATTTTCGATGTATTCAATTATATTTAAGTCAATAGTATTGTTCTTATCGCTGTTCGACATATCGTCTTGCATAATGTAAACGTAAGGTTATTATATTGTGAAGCCGCTCTATTTTAAAATAAAGGATTTTGCCGTTGTATAAGCAAAACGTTTTGTCGTTTACTATCCAATTGATCGTTCAGCAATCTGGGTCGATCACGGCCTTACTTATTTAACATTCGTTCGCATATCGACTGCGACCGAAATAAACTGGAAGAGATAGTGTGTAGCGTGGAGTTGGCTAGCGTGCGGTGAAGTTTGATTATTCCACGTTATTATCGAACTTTATTCGAGCGTTCACCGTCGCGGTTTAGACGCATTTAACGGTGGCTCTATGTTTTTCTGACTCATCCAATGCGGCACATGTATTTGACTATCCGTGGCGCGCCGCTGTGGCACCCAGCCGGTAAGAGCGGGTTCGTGCTCCGCGGGACACATCGGCTGCTGCGAGACGCTGATCGCGTATGGCGTTTGCCGAATGCCGAGAGCCGAGAGCCGAGAGCCGAGTGACGAGAGCGTCGTGCACGGGCGCGGCGCCCCCGGTGAAGGCGGGCGCGCGTGACCGCGGCCACCCGCCGCCGCATCTCCAACATTCCTCACATTCAACACGATCGCCCTCAGAATGTAGCCCGCGGACCAGACACACCCGTACAACTAGTTTGCGTATTTCTAAGCTATTCACTTCCACTCTGCTACCGCAAGAAAAAATGCGTACAAATTTATCTTAAAAGGCGCAAAGTCCTCCACTCGCAATGCTTTAGATACAAATTAAATTTGCTATTACCGGAGTCCGTTAAATAAAGAAATAAAGAAACGATGTTAGGACAAATTAACGCCTTGAAATGGAATTCGTTAAAGGGTCACAGCCGTCGGTTAGAATCCAAATAATTAGCTGGCGAAGCGCGAGTGGCCGCGCGTCGCGAACGGTGCCAACTTCATTTGTAATTTAAGATATTTGACCATTAATTGTATTAGAAACTGTTACGTTTAGTACTTGTTGCTTAGGTCAAAGCGCAGTAAGACTTCGTTTCGCACTAATCTCGACAGCTCTCCTTAGATACAAATGTAAATACTAGAAATAGAATACAATCTAGCATTCGGCACTTATCAAACGCCGACTTAGACACGAGTGCTGTGTTCGGATGGGTCAGATAGTTAGTTATTTAATATTTAGATAGAATTTCTTATATGAATGTTTATAGATATCAGTACCTAACCTAAACGCTAGTCTAGCGAGCTCCATCGCCCATAATGTTTTACAGTAGACTATCATCGCCAGAAAATGGATCCAAGAGGCCATATAATCAGTTACATCAGCATACTGATCTCTTCTAGATTGTGTCGACTTAAACGCAAACGCCTGTCATTTAGTCGAATACATGCGTTGTAACACTTAACTCTTTTTCAAAACTTATTTACTAAGAGAAAGAGAACATTAAATATATTCCACAATACCTTATGATCGTCAAACCCAAGGAGAAAAGGCTTGTATAGTTGGTACAATGTGAACATAATAGACACGTAACGTTTCGAATTTGAAACGTTATTGTAGTGCTAACGCGATAACAGGAAAAACAGAAGTCTGGTGAAAGGAGTATCCCGTCCACAACAACAATAGGGCGAGTAATGTTTCTATTTGAAAATTAATAAAGTTTGATCCGTATTTTACTGTTGGTATTATTTTGAAATTTTAGAATAGTGTAGGTAAAATTTTGTGTGTAAAAATTGAGAAAATTATCAGTGGAACTAAAGTGTGGTAGACATTACTAATAGACATTTCAAAATTAATTAGAACAGCATTAGACAAATATTAATAGACATAGAATAGTCAAAGATTTTAGAAGTTCAGAACAGTCACAAGTAAATAAATTTGTAGAGTCGATCTGGCCGTTAACAATGTTTAACTAGCGAACTTTCCGAATAGCCTAGACTTTTTATTTGTTTAAAACGAAGAGAGTGTTATTTGAATTGTTGTTATCGAAGATTAGTGTAAGCTTTCGAAATAGTAAAAAAAATGTCACTGTATTATAGGACAGTGTCGGTAAAGTTGGGAAGAGATGGATACCGCTTCAAAGTACGAGACTTTTAGACCGTAGACATGTAAGCATATATAGAAATGTTGTGGTAAAATGATATGATTGGTGGTGCAAACTCTTCTATAGCCGTAATTTCGTTTATTTTTAAGGCATAGAATAGATTTTTTATTGTAATTTAAAATGTTGTGCCTTAGGCAATGAGTATATAGGCTCAAATTGAAATAATTTTCTAACTGTTACAAATTCGCCATTAGACATTTATAAGTAGCCATTTTCTATAATTATGTAAATAGAATAGACATCGAAAATGAAACGTAGCAATTCTTAACGTAGACGTAAGCGGAACTATTTCGCAAGTATATACAAATTATGAAAATGGGTAGAAAATGTTTTAATACATTCAAATGTTCAGTAATCTGTAGACTAATATTTTGAGAGTTTTATTAACTGTGTGTTTATACAATTTACTCATAAATTGATTCGTTTCGCTTTTTAAATGTCGCTTTACATGTATTTTTTTCATCTTTCTTGTTGCTATCAATGACTGAACCATGACATGCGCATGTTAGATTTTAATCGATTCCCCTGTTTCAAAGTATAATCAGATATTCCTTTAGGATTATGTTCTAAAATTCCTGCCTGATTGAGTAACTTATTGTAGTGTGACAAAAAAATCATATTAGATTTTCAGAGAGGTTCAAAAAAATAGATACGAGTAACCTTCTTTGAATTACAAATCCGGCCGACGGCGCGCGCGCGCGTCGGCCGGCAAACAGAATAGATATTCGATTAATTTGCATTTGTGATAAGTCTTAGCGGTTAAACGTTTGAAAAGTAGGGAGAACGTATCATGTTCGCGGGTTATTGATGGCACCTATTAAATATACGTTTTCGGTACGATTCGGTGTGGGATCGTGATCTAATGTAAATGCTGAAATAAAACATTTCAATCGTGCCAAGTGCGAAATGAAGTATTGCGAACTCATAGGTGAGGGATGCGGGCGGCCAACTTCAGGATTTGTGACCAGTTTCCCTTCTTAATCCCGCGAATGGTGCGTGAAGTTTATATCTTCGCGATTTATGTATTTGTGTGTCTGCGTGTGGATGTGTATATAATTATTTGTAAAATAAAGCAATATCACCGCCTCAAAACTTTGAATTTTTGATTGAATAGCGAAACGGGACAAAATTCCAGCGGTATACTTGGAAAGCTATTGTGTTGCCAAAGTAACAGATTTTTAATGTATAAATTTTTAACAAGGTATTACATACTCTTTGTTCACCGCACAAAAAGAGCTCCTGCACCCGCACGGCGTGACGGATAGTACACAACTTTGTATAGCACTTGGAAAAGTATTCGGTTACTTCCTTTTAAGATAAATTCCAAAATTATATCCGCGGCACATCTGAGAAAGTTGCAGGACTTTTTTTCAAGCAAACTTGAACATTGTTCCACATAAAGAGTCACGCGTAATATACTCGTACAGGCTTCAAGGTTTGGGCATTATGACGGGAGTACGCCCCTTGAATATTTCGCACGGCCGTCATCCCACTTCTGAAGAAGAATTATTAAGTTTCCCCGAACTTTGCAATTATGAAAGTTCGAATAGCTCTCACAAGACGGCCTCTGAATTTATAGATGAATATGTGCTCCCCGTGAGGCGAGAGCAGACATACACGGGGTGCGAACCACCTCGTACTTCGATAGGAGGGTCGTAGAGGGTCGTATAAAGTTCACGAATCAGCTAATAATATACTTAATTAAAAATTCAAAACTTATGTTTTCACGAAACAGACACAATTTTTTCGTGAAGTAAACAACACACATTTGAAAAAAACGTGGTACATACATCTAAATTCTTTAAAAAAACTTGCTTTAATAGAATAAATTCGTAAGTGGCTCAAGTTCTACATTCAGTGAACCTGCGGTTGAGCGCCGGGAAACTTGAGTGATTACACGCACAAATTACATTCGGAGCATGTGGTATAACATGACTTTACAAACTGAGCACTCGCTTGAAGTGTTGTGAACTTAACGTCCGACACAGATATGACCGCTGTAGATAACTACGAAGTTGCTTTTACGCCTCTGCGCCGGTAAAGTGAATTACTGAAGTCGTAAATTATTTGAGGTCAGGCACACGCCTTCATCGCAGCTTTAAACGCAACTGTTTGTGACTTCATCGGCAACAACCCAGCTGTGAAGTACGATTGAAACTATAAATATGCAAATTGCTCAATAAATTTCGGCTACCACTGCATTACATACTCGTAACCGACACGTTTTAGTGACGCTATGTACCCTCTAAACGAAATTAAGGTCTGTTCTACAGTAGTCAATACATCTTCATATATTCGCAAACATCTACATTCTCTGCGGTGAAATATTAGGAACGCGTGACTGAATTACTTAATAAATATAAGTGAGATAGCCGTCCGTAAAAGTAATGGGAAATGAATGAGCTATATGCGATCGACACGTTAACGATCCGTAGACGTGTCTGCGCCACTACTCAAATTCTTATTTATTACGAGGCTACCCTCAAATAAATAGCCTCTCACATCGCACGGTAATGTTATTAAAATGTGTCAGCACTTTGCCGCGGGACGGAGCGGACGCGGGCGCAGGCGCGGACGCGAGAGCGGCGTCATCTATCATTCATCCTCCATTACTTATATTGTACTTTTTTTGCAAAGTCACTCGCAGGCCGGTAATCACCTGGTGCGGCCGCGGACCTCCATTTTTCACACTAAATCATAACTCGCGCATCTGACAAAAATAAAATTTGTCGTACAAGCCAATAGAGCTAATGGTGTCACTATGAGCTGGCAAAAATGTGAACAAGAATTATTAATCCGCTTCTTGTTAGATTTTAAAGGACTTTTACATTTACCTTCTTGTCCACTGAAAGACACTTGTTACATGAGTTAAGTACAACAGAATAGACTATGTACAATATGTGAGTTATTAAAAAACATTACAAAAAACTGCTAATACTAAATTTTAACTACTTTGTGAGATAGAGCGTCGAACCCAACCAACACTTTTACGATACAGTTTCTTTTCAAAATGACATGACCTGAGGTATAAACGACAGTGTAGCGGGTAGGATCGCTGAGAGTGTGGCGCGGGCGAGCGGCTCTGAAGCCACTGCGACGTGCAGCGTATGCTAATACCGCTCCCTATTCAATAAGCGGACCGCCGCCTGCCAGCGAGAACTCACGTCAGATAATTTACTGGATATTTTGTAAAAGTTTTTTTCGTCCTCCGTGATTTATACGCGCGAAACTTCCAGCTCGCTTTTTCATTTGAATGCACGTGACATACGTGATATTTTTTGTTCCGACATAATCTCGGTCTTGACTGTCCTCATTCGTCAGCGCGGCATCCATCTCGGTCGCTTAAATTATTCATGCATTTACGCGCTCCAAGTTTATCCGAACTTTAATAATATCGAGTTGAATTACGTCGATAGTCACATTAGCGTCGAACACGATGAACAGGGGGAAATGATTACAGTTGTTGGAGTTTGGAATTTTTCAAGTTTGAAATGGATGGTTCAGTCATGGATGTGTGTGTAATGAGCTAACGAGTGTGTGCGTCACTCGTGTACGTGTAGCGAATGCGAACCGTGTGTATGTTTCCAGTTGACCTGACCAACGGACAACTCACTCCGAATAACAACACACCGCTCCTCGCGCAAGCGCTCTCAGGTACGCATATCATACCATAATACATACTATCAAACGTGACATTTCTCAACCACAACACTCTCACTCGTCTAATGTTGTTTCAATAAAGACAAGTCAGACACTCACTCACACAAACACGACGTTCTCATACCGATTGTACATTCGTATTTCATAATATCTGACGACTCGCATTACAATGTCCAATGTTGCTTTTGTTGTTACCGTCAGTACACCGTGTGCTATATTTGTGTCTGTGTTGCTGTTGTTGTCGTTGTGATGATATTTTTTGATTCTTCTTTAATATAAGAAAAATGTTAATGAACTACTTCAACTTAGTCGACATACTCCACGCCGCAGTCTTTTATACAATAAATGTTTGTAGAATTGTTATGTCTTAAATAATTTCACTAATGAACTCGAAGAGCCACAATGCAATGTAATAGAGTGAATGACAATTATATTGCAATGCAAAAAAAAATATTATTCCAGAGCCAATAAATAAATAACTTAATTTAATACTATGAAGAATATAAAGGGGTCACATAATATAACAAGGCAATATGCCTCGAGATAACAGCTCCAGTGGGCCTCAATCACTGCTATAAATGACCACTACGAATATTATTAGTCAGCCCGTTTTGACGCACGTGTTACTTCCACAGTGATGAATAACTACCAGGCCGCTGCTGCCGGGTTCGGGCCGCCCGCCTCGCCGCACACCGCTGGCGGCCGCGCCGGCTTCCCCGCCGCCAGCTCCCCGGGCCCTGCACTCGACGTCTACGGCTCCGCTGCTGAGAGCGTTGGCTACGTGCAGGCCGCCAGCCCTCAACCATCAGGCTTCCCAGCCATTGCCGTCAGCCGCGCGCCCCTCAACTACACTCCTGTAAGTTTTAATACATTCTAACACGCTTAGTTGAGCCGTAACATAAGTTATACATACGGTATATATGTAAGATAGATCTAGATCTATAATAGTTATATTACATCATCTTATCTTGACAACAAGACAAAGACGTAAGTTAACTAATTTTAAGACGTATTAAGAATAGGCACAGTTTTATAAATCTACGTGGGAAAATAAAATATCAAATTGAAATCGCACAAAAATATCATATACCTACACGTGGGAATAATTACAATAACAAACCGTTATGTTGATTATGATATTATCCTATTTTTAATAAAGGGGTGTAGTTTTAATTTTAAACTTTTAAACTCAACTTTTCGAAGTTTTAGAACCTGCCAATTCAATTCCAAGAATTTCAAGTTCATTAACTACCTTATATTCAATTTATTTAATTTTACCTTTAGTCAATTCAAATTAATAATATATAAATTATTATCCAAATACGAGTATTAAATACTTGTAGTGACGAAAGAATTTAAACGTTATAAACATTCCTTTTTTATTTGTGAGATTTTATCTATAAATGAAAAATCTCTATTGTAAAGTATGATTAGTTTTTATTTATTTATTTATATAAGTTTCGTGAAATTAAGTTTATATAGAGGATAGTGGATATAGTGTAAGGTAGAATGATTCAGATCGGAGATGAAAATATGTACGCATTGTTAAAACAATGGCTTGAATAGGATATCTGATAATAAAATTCAAGTTATATCTAGCATAATTTTAAAACTGTTGTATTTATAAGTCACCACTAGCGTTAAGCTTAAGTACTCGCCTGCCGGTTTGTATGGAAGACTCAGAATGGACGAACAGATTGTTTTACCTACCTAATATAATTGTTAGTTGTATACTAATAACAGGTTTCGTCCGTTTTCACATAGACCTAATCTTAGCATAATTTATTTATATATAGTTATAATTAGTTTTAATTATATTTAACAATAGTTATTAAGTACAGCGAAAAAGGAAACAATTTGCAAGACTTCATTTGACGTGGAATATGTACCTTATTTATTAAGGTACGGGGGTAAGTATTATTGAGATCAATTTCTTACTTATATAATATTAGTAGATTATTATTACATTTATTAGACTTTAATAAAGTAGGTACAATATAAACTAAATATTATTATAATGGCAAACCACAAAATTTCTCTTTTATTTTCTGTTTAATTACTAACCGACTAAGTATATTGTAAAGTTTAAGTTTAATTAGAGGCTTTTATTAAAAATTTAACATTTACCTCATTACGGATTATTTGCTGTAAGTACTACTCTTCAAAGGCTCATTTCAAAACAAGTTATTAAACTGTCGAATCTCATTTCTAAGGCGAACATATGCTCGTAGATAAGCATATTAGTTTTAATGAAACATATATATATTAATATAGAAAACATTTTATTCATCAAGAAATATTCAATGAACCTCCAATAAACATTGAACCCTAGAACAAAAACCATCGGGTCAAATTAATTCATGATAACACAACATTTCACACAATGAATATAAGAAAAGTTTTATACTTATTTTATTTCGTGATAAATGGGATCAAGTTATTAACTTTCGATTCCAACTTTTTTCATTTATTACGTCATGTTCAAAAATGCTCATTTCAGTGAGTTTCAAATAAAGGCAATTCGCAAAATTGTCCTCCTCGAGAAGTTTCAACTGTCAAGGAATTCGAATTAATGTTTATTCTGTTTTGTTTCTCATCGGAATGGTTAATTCGCGTTTCGGAGCTGTTTGAATTTTACAAGATTCTTTTCTATTTTCTATGCCTTATGCCGAGACTAAATCTAAGTGTACACGTAGTATTTCGTAGTGTGATAATACTGAGACAGGTAGGCGAAAGGCGCGTCGCTAAGATAGTTTGTGGACGCGCAGACGACGAACACCGCAGACGCAATTAGCAGCCGACGACACTAAAATTTTAGCAAGACGGTCCAATCTCATTACGGAACCGATCTTCCTTGTCGCTCTTAAAACATAATCACCATAAGTTAGCGAGCAAGTGAAGCGTGAGAGATGCGATTATAAAGTGTTCCGAAATATGAGCAAGGCGACGGGCGATGGCGACGGCAATCTACGCGGTGCACTGCTTCGGATAATGGCTTTTTGAAACTGCGACCGAGCTCCATAACTGCGATCGGAGGCGCCATCAGTCTTCATTGCTTGTCGACACCCGCCAGCCGTCACCGCCATAAGATCTTAACTCCTCATATGCCCGATCCTCAATACATTTCTCAAGTTCCAGTCTTAATAACATTTTTCTAAAGGTTCTTCAAACATTCGCTACATCATCACCACCTGACCCATTCATGGAACAGTATATCGAGCGTCTGGATGCTAAAGACATTTAAGCAATTATAGCACGAGTGAGTTTCACGCTTAGCCGAGCACTACAATGAGTTACCCTTCCATTTCAGGCGATTCATATATCAAACGGGATATTAACTCAATCGTCCGTAATCGTTGGGGTAAAACAAATACGTCGCTAATGAGAGAATGAACGGTCCAGCCGGCGGCCGGTCCGGATCGGCGCGGCGCATGTGGTTCCCGGGTGTAAAACGATCTTATTAGGTAACGGGAATGCCCCCACGGGCAATAACCGTAAATCAAGGAGAACAAGCGGTGTAATTACCGCTGCCGAGCGGTCGCGCGCCGCTCTAACTCATCCACTCGCTGTTTTTATTTTGTCGGCCACTGAGCCCGCTACCGCTCTATCGACTGCAAACGAGAACTTACTTCCTTTAAATCTGCCGCGAGAGGTTAACGTTCAATGCGACATTTTACGACTCCTTTCAATTATGATTTGCGCGCACTCACAATTGAAACCGACGGTCGATTGGCGATTAAACTTCCAATGGTCTAATTAAAAGTTCCTAATGTTAGATCGTCGATCGCAGTTCACACGGCTTTAGCAAACTGACCCTCTTAATTTTCTCTAATTCCAGGGCCCCCTGATCCCCGCGGCTTTTACCAACGGTTATCATTGAAAGTGTTATAGCACAAATATTAACGTGAGTATTATTTTTTAATGTGCACTCTCATCCCGCCTAATTAAAACGCCGTTACGCGAAACGACGCTTAAAAGAACGAGCGATATCGCGGGTAATTGTAGCTACCGCAAATATGACCGCTTAAATTACACTAACTCAAATAGTCTGAGTTAAACAGCATCATGCTTTAGTGTATAGACTTCAAGTATGTTAGGTTCAATATTCAATTTGATTATGAGCTAATTAGAATTTAAAATAGACTACATTTATTAAACACGAACAATGTAAGAATCCCTAGATATGTAGGTTTTTTTTTCTCATTTTATTTTATTTCACGAACAGTCAATCAGTAGAGTTGACTGACCCACCACATAGCATTTGTAAAAACCGACCTTTACTTAGTTTATAGATAATAGTAAGTACGTCGTAGTGTTAATTAGATATACTAGACTAATACTTCCTTAGTGAGAAATAAGCGAATGAAAACAATTGAAAGTAAAATAAAACATTCTTAGAATTTCTTTACTTGAAAACATCCTAATTACATTGAAAACCGGATATTTTTTCCATCAATGATTTCTCACCTGGGACTATTCAATGGAGGGCTCGTAAGAATTACTGTCACACAAAATAAAATCATTGCACTCAGGTGGCGAGCGGCGTGGCGATGCGCAGCGAGCCAACGCCAGCGCCAACTCCCCAAGAACCCAACGCCAGCGCTCCCGGTATCCTCGGTGCTCCCGGCGGTATCGTCGCCCCCAGCGCCCTCATCGCCCCCGGCGCCTTCATCGCCCCCGGTGTCCCGACGTCCCGGCTGTGCGTGCGCCCGTTCCGCCGCCGCGACTCCCGTGCGCATGCCGTGCCCGCCTGCGCGGCGTCGCCTCCACTGCACGGCGCGCCGCATCGGCGACGGTCGTCTAATCCGTCCGGCCAGCGCGCGGACCGATCCGTCGACCGCGGCACCTCGACCTCGAGCCGTAACCCAACCCCGACGACCTTCCAAACCCTACCCCTCCTCCCCGACCCTTCTTTACCTACTCTATTGTAAATAACTATAATACATAAAGTTTTTGTCGTGTGAACGAGATATAGTTCTATTGATTAAACAGGTATTTTTTCAAATTATTCTCGCTTTCGACTGTACCGTAGATGTGTTGTCAAAATAATAAACATTAAATTACAAAAAAAAATCGTAATAATATTAAAATGCATCTAGCGATTTACTTGCAGGGAGGTATATCTTAAAATACTTTATTATTCATAGTTAACTTACAGTATAAGGTATAAAATTAACTTATATGGCTCGAATTTTTAACGCGAGTGACCATAACTTCATAAGTAGGGTTATTTGTTGGTATATATTAATTTCTCGTCACCTTCGAGAGCATTTCATGTATTAAATTTCTCTATAACGGTTTGTCTGATTTGACATTTCGTTTCCGGAACTCCATCATCGCTTCGATTGATTTGTTGAATTTGCATTGAGCTCATTCCTCCCTCGCGATTCGCGTGTACAGAGTTGATTGTCGGTAGCGGTATTAGGTTTGTAGAGGCTAGTCGGGCCGAGTCGAGATGACAACAGCCGGCGACACCCAGCGCCGAGCAGCCGACCCGGCGAGCGGGGCCCGCGCCGAGCGCCCGCCGCGCGACGCCGGGCCCGGTGCTGCGGCGGGCCGCAGACAATAACGCGGTTCTCGACCGCGCGTCCGTTGCGCGCCTCCTCGCTCGTTAACCAACACATATTTTATTCAATCTATTTTTAATATTAATGTCAAATATTAACGTAATTACTATAATACTTCATATTGCGCATATTTTACCTATCAATGTAATTATTTTCGCCTAATTCGAATTGTATAAAATCACCTCTTTGAACGGCTGTTCGATTTCAGTAGCGGACTTTCTCGTCTATAATTTCCGTACTTTATTATTATATTCCGTATAAGACTATATTAGTTACACGTATACATACTTTCTAATTATATGTATTATGATATAAATTTTTATCCTAAGGATAATGATCATATTTACGATTCATAAGGACGTTCGGAAAGCTCAGTCGGAACATTTCATAATATTTCTCATCACGTTAAGATAATAATTCGTTTCTATCTTGTACCTTTGAAAGTAGGTATTGTAATTATAATGAATAACATTTTGTGGATTACGTAATTAATATTTCATTGTTTCTTACGATTGTATTTACCTTAATGTAAGACCACTGTTTGAAAATTACGCGACTCCTCATTAAACGCGGAGTCACACAGTACTTAGTCGTATTTAAAGTTTTAATCAAAGTAATAATATTATAACAATAACATTTTCGTACAGAAATTTCGATGTAGTTGACACCACACACCATTACAATAAACCGAAGACAGGGGTTTTGAAACACTCAAAATGCGCAGGTTCGAAGTTATAAAGTGAAACGTGAAGTCAATTCATTAATCATATTCGTTAGGTACAGGTACTGGAGACTTTCGGACTTTCGACGGCCACTTGTCTCGGCAGCCGCAGAGTGGCGTGCCTGCGCCAGCGCACGCGCTCTCGGTTGACTTCACTGGTTACTCACGATTATTATTACTCATTACCTACATCAATTAAACCTTAATATTATTAATCTAGGTATTAAATTTTAGGTAATAATAATGAACAATCTTTTAAATGCTATTATATAAATACGTTATGAATATAAATGTTTCCTGTTACAAAAAAAAAATGAAAATGATACGAAGTAAATCAATATTCTTTTAAAGGTAATTAATTACTTATGAGTATATAGTTAATTGAATGATAAAATGTAAAATGGAGCGCGCCGGTTGCCGGCCGGCGCGCTCGCTTCGCGTTTATGTTCATTCGTGCCGAGACTTCGTTTGTAACAGGCGCACCGAGCGTTCGATCGCGCGCCATACACACAAACACCAGCCTGCGACCGTCGCGCCGCGCCGCACGCACCGCAGAGGACGCGACCGTGATTATCTTGTTAAACGTTAGCTAGGAAATTGATAATGAAATCGAAGGTGTGAGTCTATTAGACGGTCGGAAAATTCGATATCATACCTAACAATATAACGTAATTATTTGTTTTATATTTACGGTGTTGTAGGTATTTAAGACATTTTTTCTTAGAATATTTAATTATTACGATATAAAAATGTTACAATCGTTAGGCCTGGGCCTAGGTCATCTCATTCACTCTCACATCCTCACTATAATTATATTTTCTTATCGATCTTTTTAATATAGGAGAAGCGTACACGGCCGCTTATCCCCGTGCGAGTTCGAGTACAAACAGTTAAACTAACATTTTATAGTGAGAGACGATAGTTTCGCCGCGTTCGTGAGAAGCCATCGGTTCGCCGCGATTGCACCGAGACGTAATGACAATTAATATTGTATATATACCTAGATAGCCGCATGTGTAAAAAGACGTATTAGTCGATACCATCTGTTCAATATTATTAGACTCATTCGAGCTGGAATCAGGATTAGCTTGACAGAGATTAGTTTCATTATTGTTGTTATGGTTTGTTATCACGCTATGTGAGTTTTGTTTTCTTTAGTATCCTCTTTTAGAGCAACATGTACGGGCCACGATGTAACGAATAGAAATATTACTAGTAAATTTATAAATCTGTTTTAAAAATATAGAATATCGTAGCTACCTAAACAAATTATCGATTTTTTTTAGCTTACCGAATATTTGACAGAGTTATATTTAGCTGCCTTTAATTTTATATGCCTCAAATAACGATAACTCAAGTATCCGTAGTATCAAAATTAAAAAGTTGATCTTAAATAAATTCAAAGAAATTTTTTTTTTACTCTGCAAATTCTTTTTTGTATCAAAACAATAGCAATTACAAAAAAAGGCAAATGCATTTAACAATATTTTTTTTTCACTATTTCATGCTACGATACAATTTTTAGTAGGAAAGGATAAATGTAATAGATCAATTTGATTAATCTTGGTATTTAATACGAAGCATAATTACAATCAATTATGAACATAAACATATTGGCTAACAACACATTTAGCTTCTGTAGAGAACATATAATACTATGCTGTGGCTCGTGCGTGGAGCGCACGCCGACGCGGCCCGCGTGGTCTTGATCGTAGCCGGCGGAGCCGCGCGGTATAGCTCGCTTGTTTATATGCGCGTTAGTTCATTTTATTTCAGTCACCATTTTAGAAATATGTTCTATATCAGAATAAAGACTACGTAATCATAAGCGAGATCTCAAATTTATTTTAAAAATTCTTTATGTAATCCTAACTGCGATTTATCGTATGATATCCATCTATATAATATAAAATTTAAAAAAGATAATTTATTATATTTTGTATAATGACATTCTATATTAATTTACACTCGATCTACTTTATATCGTTATTAAAGATAATAATTAATTTTAATCTAATAAAGTGACAGACTGGTAAAGTTCGTAGAGTCGCCGTGGCGGCCTTAGATCAGTAGCTTTGCATACTCGGCGATGGCCAACTTAATGTTTCAAGGACCAAAGGTATACTTAGTCGCGTAGAACCGGACGCGCATTGGCTCCGCACGAACCGAGTTCGACCGATCGGTTGTTTAATATCAGCATCAGAGCGTGTCTGTGAGAAAAACGTTTGAGAATTCACGGCGGGCCGAGGCGGCCGCGGCGTCCTGCCCGGCGCCGCACTCGCGGCCGTGCGCGTGCACGTGCACACCCCCGCCCCTGCCCCCCACCACCCCGGCATCCCCCGCCCCGCGCAACGCCGCCCGCTTCGTTTCGTTCTCGCGGTTCTTACTTCTCGATTACGTGCTTCGCGTGCTGACTGATTTTCTATAGCAATAAAAATCAATTACCTAAGATTTTACATTAACGTAAATTTGGATTTATATACGTTCGAATTTGGTGTCATGTACATTTAAAATATTAGTGAAAGGAGATAACGGTAGGCGAACGATCCGCGACGTGTCTCGTCGCGGCTACGGCGCGTTATTTTCATCATTACTTCGTGTATTATATGTTACATGAATCTGTATACAATATGGATATAAATCGTATTGACGAATACAATTAGTTTTTACGGCATCTCTTTATTAAATAATTATAATAATAATTAATATCATACATTTTGTAACAGCGGCGGGTATGTCCGCCGCCCGATTCCGTGCACCAGTGCACTTTATCTTATTGGAATTACATTATTATAACGTACATAATACTATGATATATATAATCATACAGCCCTTCGAGGCACGCGTGCGTGGCGACGTATGTATACACATTGTGCAATGTACATATACCTATTATAATACAATGATTTAAGACAAGGTTCACATCGTGCCGTGTGTATGTGGTAATAAATATAATATGGACATTGTTCAAACAATAATTAGTTGTTTCATTTACCCTTATAGTCCTTGTCCCTTAGTATATAAGTACTCAAAGTTCGATATTTAATATCTAATGAATAAACACTGTTTGCGATATAATTTTAATCTAAACATCTATTATCAAAAATTCTAATTATTCATTGTAAATTTAAACAGTTTATTATCAGTAATAATTATATCAAACACAAATAATTTAATAAGGTGTAATCTATTTTCTTGGAATTCGTTGCGAATATCGTAATAAGACGCCGAACGAAAACAACCCTTAATATCAATATCAAATGCTGGTGCAATTTTCATATTAAAAAGTGAATTCATTTATTCCTATATTATAGAAATCAAAAAAATATTACCCAATATTGACCACCAGTATGACACAACTCATACAAAATACGTACTCACATTAAATCTCACATTTGTCTTTCGTCTACTTTTGACGGTATCACAAGATGTAGGCAATTCGATACCACTTACGACCTTTATTTAGAGCAGTCGACGCCCACCGGCAACGAACTACGACCCACGAACGAACTACACCGGCAACGAACTACGACCCACGAACGAACTACACCGGCAACGAACTACGACGACTAACATGGAGCTAACTTGTAAATACGTGACTGTTCAAAATTTCAAAAGATTTTAATTAGTAGTGATATATTAGTTAATTTACATATCCGAAGTAGTCTTTTATAAATTTAAAAGCGTAGGATTAAAGATCACTAAAAACATAGAATTTGACATTAAACATGAATATTATTTACATATCACATTCAGAATACAAGTATTGCAAATTTCAGAATTGAACTTTCCAAAGACTCGAGCGACGCTATAGGGTATTCCTCTCGACATACGGCCTTTATTCGAACAAGCCACGTCCGCCGTCATCGACACTCACATCCAACTGTAATATAGGACCGTCTTATACAATACGTGACTCCATTCATAGAGCTAAGGGGCTGTTAAAGAAAGAATCTGTTAAAGACTAAGCATTGTGCCAACACTATTGTAATGCGGATCATTTATTACATAGATACATAACAATACAGTTACTGTGAAATATAATAAAAACGAGTTTTGTGCTACTGCTGCCTACTTTTATGTCGATTGAAGTTTGTGAATCTCACCTGTCACGTAGAACTCGTACAATTATTTTATGAAACGTAATCAAACCTGTAATCCCCGAAGAGCTAGGCGGATGAGTGTAGTACACTCCCGCGTTTCACTAGTTACGTTTACGTCCTATTATGGAATAGGAGGTTAACAGCATATTTCCATACAACAGGCACTAACTCTGACCCACTACTAGAAAATCTAACAATAAGTTAGAAAAATCCTTTAGTATCCGACTCTGGTTTTGTACTCAGAATCTCTCGATCAGCAGTCGTACTTCGAATCACTTAACCAAAGAGACCCTCACATTGACTCTGAAAGATAATGGAGTAGGCACATTGTATAAAGAACAATTTAAATCGCAAAGAGTTCACTCGAAACGGTACAACTCAGTCCTGTTATTGCCGACACATCTATCTCAGCCTAGAACTAGAAATGAAAGGGCAATTATATGTATTCTTCCATACTTTATTATTCATTTTATTACTAAAATTTTGTTACCACATTGCTCCGCGCATTGTAAGGGAGCATTTTCCACTAATCCCTTATATATGCCACTAATTATTAACATTAAGTAACAACTACTAGAAACAAGAAAATAATATATGTAATTACATAATATACGTACAACATTTGAAATATTACTTAAGCGTCCATTACTATACACTATGTTACGATAAGTTACATATAGCATACGTTTTGTGAATTTAGTAGAAATTGAGACGTTTCGTGTATTCCGTCGGGATAATTATCAACATATCTGGGTCTGATCTTAGATAGACAGTATGTTCTATTTGAGATTTGATAGAAATATGTATGTATATATATAGACGTA
>DWDU01000381.1:0-19664 GCA_018245575.1 Jemadia suekentonmiller | reverse complement strand
CATAGTCCAGCTATTTGTATTAAAACTTGAAATGTTACTAGCTACGATAAAACTTGTACCGTGAACAGGAATTTTATCTTGAATAAATTAGTTCGATAGGTTAGTGTATTTTGAAGTCGTAACTACGCAAAAGTTTCGATTGAATCATAATTGATTTGCATTATAATTTGTATCCGCGTTGATGACTTTACGGAAAAAATCTAAAACGTATCGTGACCTTTGAAGAAAACTAACAACACAATTTATTTTTGTGTCACAAAATGGTGGATGTAGACGTGAGACCTGTTTTTTTTGTTACATAATTGGCAAATAATTGTGTAACCCATCAGACGTTCAGAAGTCTTTGAAGTATGATCTGGACACTTAGAAAGAGATAAGATTTGAAGCAATATTTACGTTTCAAGTCCTCAACCGTATAGTGTCCGTCTGTTTGTACACTAACAAAGCAATAGTTGGGTAATATATTGTGTACACAGAGTAGGACTGCAGTCCTGTTACTTATTAACAGAAGTAAATTGTAACATCACGCCTGTAATCCCCGAAAAGGTAGACAGGTGAATGTAATACACTCCCACGTTTCTCCAGTCACATTTAAGTCCCATCATGGAATAGGAGGTAAGCCTGTTTCCTTCCACCGGACCTATTTCCACACTCAGAGTCACTATTAGAAAATCTAACTAATCCAATAGTGCCAGAACCGGGATATGAACCCAGGACCTCACTATCGGTAGTCGCACTCGCAACCACCGTTCAATTATAGGGAATAGTTAAACTAATTGTAACTAATAGTCCAAAGGACGTTTTCGAGGTTGGCTACAGACGTCTATGATTAGCAACGGTTACTTGTGACTGCTGTCCGCTCATTTGATACTTCATTCGTATAAACAAGACGTCATTCCGCGAAATTTGCGTGATAGTATACATAAAGTAAGTCCTGTTTACATCCTCACGATTGTCATCTTTATTGCGACTTGAACAAGGAAGTCTGCGACGCTGAGGCAATTAGCGCTCCAGGCGCAAACAGAAGATGATTTTAAATGATACACAAGGTCGATGCTGACGTCATTCGGTATTATTGTCGAATTTTATTTCAGTGCCATGTTTTGAGGTTGGGATATGTATCATATGGGCTTCTGATTGTCTTAATCTTGTGATTGTTAGTAGCCAATGACGTAGCGTAGCAATTTTATAAAATCCGTTCAAATTGCTAAATATATCGATTCAATTTCAGGATAGCTAAAGACTCAAGTTTTTATTCGTTCATCTATAGTCTATTCACAGGTTTCAGGTTTCAGATTCAGATTCACATTCAGAGGTAAATGAGAATCTTTATTTCTCCAAAGAGTTACGTAAACAAATTCATTTATATGATAAATTAAATTATATGGTATATTTTAAATACTATTAAAATAAATAAATAATTAATTTTTAAATACTTTTAATATTTATTTTACCTGAATCGTTGGTCGTTTTTATTGTTGTTGTCGTGTTGTCCTGTGTTCTAATCCCGGGTCAGGCACTATATCATTTTTCTAAAAACTTAGATCGTCTAGGACCTCGGAGTCATGATATGTGCTCGGTGTATGACAATAGATTCACCACCTTAGAAGACTTCCTTTCGGTACATTATATCAAATCAACGTCCAAATCCCGATGTCCTTAAATTCCTCCCTCGAGGACAGTAATCTCGCCCCTAGTGCCGCAATGGCGCAGCGTAGGATGTCGCAATCCCTAAATTCCTCAACGAGATGAGTCGACCATCACCCACGTCAATATGTATGTGTATACACTATGAAACGCCCTGTAAACACAGCTCCACATGCAGTGTTCGTACGGTACACAGCGGCACTTTCCATTAAGACGTAAACATCTTGATTAATGAGTTTTTTTACCATCTCAACATTGACTTTGCCGCCCTATCATTCTTCGGTTATTTTGATTGATAGCGTCGCGTACTGCTGTTCGTGGTTAGAAGTTTGTGTAGCAGACTGTTTGATGTCGTCCTTGCAAGGTTTTGTCCTTTGGTATAGGAATACAAATGCTGTACGCCGACCACACATCCAGAGTCCGAGCCATTACTAAAAATGTTAAATACAAATTCTAGGCTCTTTCAATGCTTATAGCTGTCAGATATATAATTTGCTTAATCAAAATTATATAACTGTTCGTTAAACACTCGGTCGTATTTCATTTATGTAATTATTATACGAAAATAAATGAAATAATCAGCAACCGAATAATTGAATGTAAAGTAAATATAATTAGAGAATTGTAAACGTAATCGAAATACGAAAACAAATTGGGCTTTCATGTTATCATTAGTGTAAAATCTAGATTAGGCTGTTTACACAATTACCTACAATTAAAATGATAATTACTTGTACATATATAATTGACGTGTAGTTTTATCGAACAAAAGTAGTCCCGCACAAGTTTTTTCAATAAAGGTAATTTATTTTTCTTGTAAAATAATATTAAGAGTTTGTGCCCGGTGTATGAAGATAGGCTTATTTCCTATAACTAAGCAAGACGTATAACGTCAGGTAAATCATGGGTGCGTACTACTCTGCCTATCTCTTCAGGGAATGTAGGTGTGATGATTTATTGTATATTATCTGAGTGCGTATTAAGAAATCTATTTAGTTATAGACAATTGT
Source organism: Jemadia suekentonmiller (assembly GCA_018245575.1). Taxonomy (NCBI): domain Eukaryota; kingdom Metazoa; phylum Arthropoda; class Insecta; order Lepidoptera; family Hesperiidae; genus Jemadia; species Jemadia suekentonmiller. The sequence goes on along the minus strand of DWDU01000381.1, from coordinate 17,007 downwards.
GTGTTTATCAGCTGTCTGGATATTACAGTACAGTGACAGTAAGTCTTGAGATCAGACGCTTGAAGTGGTCTTAATATAAGATATTGGGCTACAGACGTCCTTGAAGTCATGTGATAGTCGCGCCGCTTCTTAGATAATTCATTGAAGTAATAATCTACACTCTACACAATGTATGTACAAGCTATGGCGACATATGTATATATTTTACATGTCTAAAATTAACGTTTTTTTTGATTTGTTATAAGTAATACAAATATTAAATCTAACAGGTAGTAAGAGCGTTGACAAATAATAAATCATTACGCTACAATTTTTGTATGTAGATATTATTGAAGTACTTTTTACCTTATCTATGTATGTATATTCTTAGCTGTCTTCCTTGTGATTGCTATAAATCGGTACAATTCGTGGTAAAGCGTGAAAGTCTCACTCACTTTGACTCAACAACGGCACAATTTATACGAAACAGTTCAAACGATGCTTTCTTGTTGAAATTGAACCTACATACTTGATTTAATAATCTTTTAGAACGTTTTTCATTTTTGAATGTTTGAATTTAGATTATTTTTGTTCTTATTTTTAAATGTATTATTAAGTTTATTTATAAGGTACTGACACTACTGACATCGAAACTGAATTTCAAACGTAGTTTTATAAATAGGTTATAATATTTCTATATTTCTAACTCCATATCATAACCTACCAAACGGTTTCCACACTTGCGTACCTAAAAGACGAACAGGTACCCAGTCAAGGCCTACTGCTTTCTAAAATACACTACGTTCCATTGCTGTGTTTATATTTTTATTATAGTCACTGGGTTTTGCTGGAGATTGTCACCACTTGAACTGGTAAGCAGGTGAAATAGCTACCTAGATAATAGTTAATTGGAAATACTCAGCTTTAAAGTGGTTATGGATAAAAAGAGACATTTTTGAATACATTTTATATTGCCGAAACGCTGCACTTTTTCCACTATAAATCTAAGAAAGTTCAAGGTGTATTAAATAAAAATAACAGTTACATCCATTCGCTAAAATGTATTACATAATTAAAATGATTTATGTCCTTTATACCGTTAATTTCATTCCATATAATGTATGGAACGCGTGCGCGGGTGACGTCACAGAGGCGCGTTGGGCTCGGCCAATCAGAGCGCGGAATGGCAGAGGCTCGCCATGATGGCGGCCGGTAGAAGGGCATTGCAACTGTAACACAGCTAGCAATATCATTGGGAATTTCCGCACGTTTATGACTAGACTGTCTGTTTTCTCGTACAAATAAATTACTGTAAATATTAAGATTTATTTACAGGCCGTAATAATAGTAATACGCAGTATGACGTCATCACATAAAAAGTTTTATGACTATAACGTTATCCTAAATCAGTTAAGGTACTTTTTATTTATGAACTTCCTTCCTAGGTACACAACTAGCTTGAAAAATAGGACATGAACAGTACAAAATAAGATTAATACAAAAAGTATTAATACCTACAAAGTTTCCCGTTTAATCAGTTTGGATACTTTTTATTTACCGTCTTCCTATTCAGTTTCGGTTTCTTTTGTCTGTTTACTTGGCAACTCAAAACCTGATAAAAGTGAGTAAGATTTATAAAGTCAAAAGCCAAATGCCATAACAAGTTTTATAAAAGTGAACTTTGTAAATTCCAAGCGGTGTTGCACACGGTCACATTTGCATAATATCTGAAAATGTTTTATAAATCAATTCGTATTTTATTACCAGACTTGTATTTTTTTATAATTGGCGGCAAAAAATAACAAGCAAATTATGAGTTCCACTATGGACTTTTTTCTGAAAGTTCTTAATGTTAAGTTGTTATTCGTGTGAGATTAGAACATAATTTAATTTAATTGCCAACCCGCGCTTGAGTAGTGTGGCAGAACTACGGCCTTTACGTTTCTCAGTTTGAAAGGACACCCATGTTCAATAGTGGAACGATAAAAATGTAGATGACGATGATGTTAATAGAATTTAATGTTCCATTTTGTGGATAAAAAAATTACCTACATCTTTAGTCATTTGCGAGCCACTCCTTTTCATATCAATCCTTGGAAGTCATGTGCAATTGCTAATCATATAACGTGTCGTGTATTTTAGCAATGATAAGATAATATTAAACATATCATGTGGATGTGATTAAATAACTTATCAAACATGTATTATTGTATTATATTCTTGAAACAAAATTCGCCATTTACGTTTGATAAGGCTATTTGTCAATGTCGATACGTTGGTGTTATACAGGTAATCCAGCCGCATGTAGAATTGAAACTGTGTCTACAGAAGACAAAACATTTGTCCGGTATCACCATCTGTTCAGTAATCAAACAAGCACGTTCCGTTTCTCAATGTTGCTTTCTGCACAAGTTAAATTCAAATTCATCGTATTATAACACGACTGCTCATTATTTCGCGTATAACTGGCCGCTAACAGCAAATAATGCCATTAAATGAGTATAATTGTAGCGAACAATTTGCCAGACGTTCTGAATTTGAATTAAAAGTGTACAGCTTCATACGTGTTAGTCGTGTGTCTGTACCCTCATAACTGATGTAACTAATGATTGTAATGTATAAAACTGCGCACGAACATTGGTACCAAGTACCGAAGTTCTAATGTAATCGCTTCCGTCATTCATTTCAGCTGAGATTGATGGCGAATAAATTGCATTTTATTAACAGGAACTGGGTGTTTGCTATGGTTTTATTTGTCAGGTCTTTGAAGAATGATTTTAATAGGATGTTTTCGTGTCATTAATTGGTTAGTTGTTCTTCAAATGTCCTTTGTAGTTTAGTTAATTTTTATGTTTTGAAGACTGTCCTAATTTGTTTCAATGTATTTGTATTAAAGAGCATTTGAATACAATTTTGGGCACGGGTGACATATTTTCATTGTTATCGTCCTTCCCCACTGTTGTATGGTAATGTCAAGCTATTTATTGGGCTCATTTAATGTTTTATTACACAACATTTTACTAAAAGTGACCATAATTTGTGACCTTGATATTAGCACTAGATTTACTGAACCAATTTGACTCATTTAAAATGCCAGAGAAATAGATGTAAGAGTCTTTGTAAAACATTTTTTAAATATGAATTCTGTGCTTAAAATACATTTTCCGCAAAGATGTCCATTGCATTTAGTACAGAGGCTCTTACATCTATTTCTCTGGCATTTTAAATGAGTGAAATTGGCACAGTCCGCAAATCTAGACTTAATTGCGTTATATATTCCAATATTATGTTGTTATTTATTAAAATTACTGTAGTTATGCAATTTATATGAACATCGTGTTTTCTTGCTCACTAATTTCATATATTACTCCACACTTATATACAACGGTGACATTATTTTAATGTGCATTATTGTTACCGAATTTTCACGTTTCAATACAACTAGTAAGAAACAACAAACTACAGATAAAACTGTCTATTATTAGTAGCTATAACTATAAAATCTGGTTCCTCATTACCGTAATCGCTCAGCATGTCTATTAATACTACACATATTACGCTACATAACATAAATAATGCAATCTGATTTTCCACTCAGATTCTAGATAGTAGATGCTTGTATGCTCATTCTGCCGGCCCCGGTGTTGTCACACGTGTATATGAATCTATCATACAATTAGATAGACAGGGTTCCTTTATGCGTGGAACAAGCAAAAGCATTTGATTCAAATGAAATGATACAAAATCATTGATTTATTTTATGTTGATTTTATATCTGCATTGCTTTCATTGCCTTCATTTAATATTTCTTATGTCATAAATATCGTATATGTAGTCGTAATGGTAGTTAATAATGACTTTGAAAGCATTGCTTGGAGCGTTCTGAGTAAATTTTAGCACCGTTGTTTTTCCTCTTAAACATATGCATGCTTATATACTTGCTTGTTGCTTAAAGTGGTCGTTTTTGTGTTAATATTTAATATGGAATAAAATTTACATTTAAAATACATACTTCAATATAGAACAAAAAATATACCTATTATCGTTTATACCAAACACTAAGAGGATGAGAATGTGAAGTTGGGGGGACATTTGACTGCCATTATAATGGAACACTGTTGAGTAATAATAGGCCTTATTACTATCCGTTACGAGTTAAATTGCCCTGTGTTGATATATTTGCTAACCTAATATGATGTTTGAAGTTCATGATTTGTGTTCGCATGAAACAAGAGGGAAACGATCTAACCATAATTATTGACAAGCTTGAAGGTATAGTAATTAGTGACTAACAATTTAACTAGGATAATGGGTTCGATTTCCATGAGGTCTACGTTCGGGATATGTCTAGGTATAAATTATCTATACACTATGTCAGCTATGGGATATGCCATTGTGCTTACTTTCGATGAAGCCTGTATGGAGTTCGGTAAGGCTTACAGTTCAGCATAATATTGATCGCTTCCCGTCTTCTTGACGGGACCATATTTCCTACATAATGTCCGTTAAGTTTAAGTGTGCGTATACATGAACAATTCTATCAAAAACACCAGCTGTGTACGCTAACTTGTACATATAAAACAATCAAACATTATACGTATAGCAGTGACAATATAGGCTGACGTCAATGTAGCAAATGTCTGAAGATTCGTTGTTGCTTTTCCTGTTGTTGTTACTGACTTGGCTCTATTAAATTCATTTCACTAGCATTGTTGATTGGTCAGTTAGTTCAGTGGCTAATGAGCCTGACTGCTGAGCCGACGGTCGTAAGTTTAATACTCATTCAGGACAAATACTTCTGTGTTGAACTCACATTTATTTTCCATTCATACGTATGTTGCATTCATTTCCCTTTTGGATTACATGTGACTGTGAAATCTATTGCATTGCAAATAAATTTTCTATTGCTCAGTTTCATATAAGTATGTAGGTATATGTTTTCTGTTAACTCTACATTGGATAATCGACAAATGGATCGTCTCAGATATTGCAACTTTAGTTTTAAAAAACGTAAGATCGCTTATAATGTTTTCTCTTATAGTAATAGGTCATATGGCCACAATCTAATTTAAAACCTATTGCTGTATAAAAATCTTATTTAAAATTCAAAATTCTGTCAACGCTCTTTTCAATAAATTGTCTACAAGGCTAGTCGGGAAAAAATATTTTCACTGATTGATTATGTCATTTGTTTGTGATTATTATTCATCAAATCATGAAATCTTTTGGAATAAGCATTTTTATTGGGAGTCATGTTACACAAAAATGTGTAATAAGTTAATTTCAACTTCTTGCACTGGATTGTTATGTTCAACAATAAAATGTGTTGGCAGGTGATTTAATTGAATTGAACCTTGTACCTCGCCTGTTTCTTTGTACTTCTTTCTACTCATATCAGCGATAGGCGGATAGGACTGACTACCTGTTTTATTTATTTATTAATCCTTTATTGTTTATCTAGAGTTAGGTTACAAAGGGCGGACGTAATGTTTGATGGCATTCTTTGACACGTACCTATATTTGTATGTATATAAAAAAATTAACCTGATCTTCATTCACTTTGTGTACATAAAAAAAAATAGCAGAAGAAGTCCCTTGTTCGTTACCATCTACATATACCTATCATTTTTTCACATTGTTCTTCTCGAACCTTTTTTAATTTAATCACCCTAAATTGTCGTTTTCTACCATTTAACGTCATTATCATTCTCAAACAGTTTTTTTACTCAATACTTTCATTGCACCAACACCGAATGCTTGAATACTTACATAATATGTGTTTATTGGTATTGATGACGTAATAATTATAAGTAATCAATTCTAACACCGAAGCTGCGAGCTAAACGGGTCTGAGAGAATTAGGTCTACGGGCAAAGAAACCGCATCGTACGATTGTGACTGACGACCAATCAGAGCGAGGTGCGCGGGCGCACGCAGCAGCACGCCGGCGGTGCACTGACGAGAACAACCGTTTCTTTATTGACGACGACAACAACTGAAATCAACTTGGCATTTGCGACCAATGTGTTTCCCCTCCCTACGTCTGTCTATCGATACCCATGATATTGTAGGTACTTTATGTTGTTATTGAGCCAAAGTTTCCTCCTTCTTCCAGCTATTCTTATCTCTTCTACAGATCCATATCACATAGGAATTTCATTATTTAGCTATTCGGATTCGTCAGCAAGCTTTAAGTTTTACCAGAAACATTAGGACATTTTAAATCTAGCCTGAGCATGGTTACTCTACTTTTACTTGTAGGTAAAGACTTAGATGTAAATACTTCACGACCGTGGATACAAGAAAACATTGTTACGTACCAAAGAAATTAATGATCTGTCACCAGTGCTACCATTTAATTAAAATTAAAAGGCACTTTACAGGCATAAATTTAAATGTAGGGAGTTTCAATTGACGGAAATTACGTTTGTTACTGTGTCATTATTAATCTACCTTGATATTTATTAAATTTAAATATGTAGGTAAATAAAATTTCAAACATGTCCATTCTGTAAATCTAAATATATTTTGTGTTCTTTGCCTACCCCGTAAGGAACTTAACGTGGCTATAGTAATGGTAATAAAAAATAACGTGGAATTTATGTATTATGTTTAAAATAACTTTTTATATGCAAATAGTGAACACAATTCATCTATAGTATAACAAACTAGCGCACAAAAACTATTTGTACAGTTCAGCGAAGTGACGCCCGTGCGTCTCGTGGAATGTTGACCGCTGGCGATACATTTCAATGTCCTTAGTTGTAACGTTAAAAATAGGTCGATAATCTTGTTTCATGTCTTTAATGTTCTATAAACAGTACCACTACCTACCTGCTAGGGTGGGAGCTGGATTTGAAATAGATAAAAAACTTGAGTTGAACTTCAAACGATCGTGATGCAAATTAAATACGAAATTGTCTTGTTGCGTCATGCTTTGCCAATTGGCATTGTCATATCTGATTGCACTTATTAAAACTAACTACAGAGATTATACCGTAATTGATATTTTTTCTCTCACTCCGAGTCGTAATATGGATAACGCACCGACCCTGCGATGATAAATTTAAAACTAAAATCATAAGAGAAATAACTCGTCGCGATGGAATCTTGCCAAAATTGTTTCTATTTTTTTCTTTTTACTTTTTTACACTTTGATTCCAGAACTTTTAACGGTTATATTTTGTCGTTTACATATAAATATTTTGTCGTTCACGTATCCAGACTCCGAGCCACTACTAGAAAATTTAAATTAGAACATTTTTGTAGTGCCCGACCTGGGAATTGAACCCAGGACCTCCCGATCGGTAGTCGCACTTGCAACCAACACGACCAACGAGGCAGTCAAAAAATAGAATTAACGAAGCGAGTTTTTATGATATCGGAATTACATAACAGTTCCATTATTTATATGACATGTATACCCAATATGTACGAAATAGGCAATAGGTACGAAAAAAATTATATACGAACAGCGAGCATGAATTTGCAAAACCGTCGCAGCCTTGTCGAGCGTATTTTCAAAACTGCTTTTAATTCGACAATCAGCGGAGGCAATCGGCACTGCGTCATTATCGTTCCCCGCAACACATTCGAGCGGTTGTATTGTAACGTCACTTTCATCCAACACTGGGCCTGCCATGTGTGCGTGCCCGCCGCTACACTGCACAATGTAAAACAAACGTTTTTCAGTCAGTTGATATTGGATCGTCGCGAGAGACGGACGTGTTGTTCGCGCTGTCGCTGTACGCTCTACGTAAATTGTAATACAGTGTAGTGCTACGATTACTCGGTCGTGTTTCCCGGTGAGTATAGCCACCTTGATGATGTTAGTTATCGCAATGATCTTGATGTGTTCCGGGCATTCTGTGTCCACAAATAAACTTTTTGGCACAACACGCTATTACCTACCCTTGAATAGCTTGACATTGCTCCATTGAAAATACTTCTGTCATTTTACTTGAGATCGTGCGAAAAATATTTAAATGACTTTATTATTTTTCTTTTTACTTTTGATACATTCCTTTCACTCACGGGCGCCGTGGACGACGTAACATTCGTAACTGCATTGAAATCAGCGTGTTTCTGTGTTGAAATGTTCTTGTCTCGACTATGATATTCTAAGGGCGAACATATTTATGTTTGTATTGTATCTTATTACATAATGAATACGTGTCATTCCGTTGAAGCAGGAAGGCACTTCTGTTCTTTTAGTCTCGACATTGGAACAATTTTATTCACGTTTGTAACAACTGTGATTGCCTGTCGCTTTGTATGTTTAACCATAGCGTTTTCTGTTTATGGTCAATTAAAGAATAATCAAATGTAATACGTATGTACAAACATGTCACAATTTAGATTTTTATTACTGTCAAAAATATAAAATTGTCTGTATAAATATAACAATTGGCAAATTCGTCGTGCCTTACGATCGGAGCCAAGTATTTCGCTCGTATTATCGCCTATTCTCAGCCTTCCAGTTTTAGAATGTTAATGAAATCTTACATGTGATACATAGATAACGATTTATCTTCATCTGAGAGATGTACTGAAATCACAGTTAGTCGTAAATATGTTCGTTCAGTTAACAAATGCAATGTAGAGTTAGCTCTTTTTGTAATTATTTTTCCGCGACCTCATAAGATGTTTTGATCTATCTCGTATTATTTATGTATAGATGCGTGTTTAGTTTTTATAGCCTATGTAATGGTTTTTTGTCTCCGTGTGCGGTATATAATAGGCCAATGCAACAAGTGCATTTTTTGTTATAGAATTCCGTCCACTTGCAAATATATTTTTTATTTTGAACTGCATAAGGTTTTAAATGTAACAATTGGTTCCAACGCAACATCAAGTTTATGTAACGATTGACAGACTTTTTTAAAATAACGTTAGAAAAGACTTATTTACCTGTCTCACAATTTAAATAGGAATCGACTTAGGGTATTATTAGACTCACACAACGCGACTTGATTTTCTTCTGGTAATACATCTTTGGTTTCCTGAAATTGTTTATTAAATTTGAGAATTCTCGTATTATCTTGTGTTAGTATCTTCTGCTTTAGCACTTACCTCCGTACGTGGATTGTCTGAGAAATGATGTCAAGCGCAGTGGACCTTTACGATCATATTTTGTCTCCTTGCTCTGGAGTCCTCTAGGTAAATCATTTGAATAAATAACAGGGATACCTTCGAGGTTGTTTGAAATACTTTAGATTAGATCTATAGTGCATAGTGGCCGTTATACTAAAAAGATTATCATATTAATTAGTTTGTTATATACCAATGTACCCACTAGATTCGAATAGTCAACGGTTATGAAAGATAATGAAAGTGTCAGAGAATTGAGCCGAATCACGTAGTGCGCATCAGAAGCATACTAAAGTTGAGATCAATTGTATTTATATATGTTATAACTACGTAAGCCTTGTGATTTTAATAATTTGCGACTCTTCACGTATCTCGATATCTGCATTAGATCGTATGCGAAAGTGCGTTGCCCTTATGATACGCGTAAAGTCGCTTGACGTCATAGTCCGTACTGCTTCCCTTTCATTGACGCTTTTATATGTTCCTTTGCTGACCTTGACTTTCTTTCTTGCACCTGGAACTGGTTTGAGTGGACATTCCACTTCCCTCTTCACGTGCGAATTGGCTCGAAATTATCGAGATACAAGCTGTGAAGTGTTTAAAAGACCACAATCTCAGATCAGACCTCAGTTACTGAATAGAAAGTGATTGTAATAAACTCATTCATCTCTATCTATGTTACATTGGTACTGTTTAAATAATTTTAGAAACGTTTCGATTGAAGTTCCGATTAGTGAAGCTGCATAGAAGCCTCAAAAGTAATCGCAATGCAGCGAGTTAATTACAGTTTCTTTCTTGAGACAACTGTAGCGACGTTCGTAAAACGTACTAAACGTATCAGCTGATATTGTGTGCCAAGTTAGAGATACGAAGCCTCATGAATGCAATGTAGTTATCAACGTCTATAAATGTACGTTAAATCAACTATATTTGCACATCAATCTTTCCACGTGAGAGTTATATGAGAGAGGTATACAGTGCCTTTTTATTATTGAACTATGATAAATATATTTCATGATTTGGCTTTTACTAGGAGTACGTAGACAGAGCTTAAAAAAATCAAATAGTGCCCGATCCGGGTTTTGATCCTAGAACTCCTTGATCGGCAGTCGCACTCGCAACCAACACGACCAACGAGGCAGTCAAAGTCACAAGATATAACCAAAACTATACTTGTTCACAACAAGTACAGCTGCCACTGGACTTTGTACGGGAAGGCTCTACAGCTACTGGTTTTAAAAGAATGGATTATCCATTGTGCTTTCTGTACCGTTCATATCACTATCTGAAAACGATTGCTACAGCAAATTGATTAGGAGCAAAGAAATAAAAAAGTAATGAGCAAAGATGTAGTATATGGAATTTAAATATTAGATTCCTCATTGATCGCGTCGGTTGCAAATGCGACTGCCGATCTCCCGTCCTAGGTTCAATTGCAGTGGCTGTATAGCGGTTGCTAATTCTCAGTTCGATTACCGGGTCGGGTACTATTTGATTAAAATTTCTAGTTGAAATTTACACTTACACAATATACAATACATACAAGGATTACAGGTGTGATGTTACGTTTTTTATACTTATATGTAATATATCAGCCGTTCGGTTACCATAAAACAAACTCTTTTGATGCTTGCTTTGAGATCAAATGGCCGCGTGACGTGGTATCCTGAGATATTTATTTTCATTCATGGCACGATGTTTGCGGAATATTTTCGTGGCTGCCATTGTCCTAATTTGTCATGTTTGGCACGCGACGCTACGTCGCTTATCTGAAATTTTCCGATCGCCCGTTACGTTCTGTTACCAGTTAAATTTTCCAACCGGACGTGATCTTTCCGTCACGAATCTTCCGACTGGGGACGTGTCGTTTTCGTGCCACGAAATTGTAATCTCTCATCGATTATCTGATGTGTTACCTTATCTATTAGCGTCTGTTGCAATTTTAGTGATACTATCCGCGTTAAATGTGTGGATTTGCTGAATCCCTCGTCAGACTCTCTCTTCATTTCTATCTGAGCTGTACTGTCTTAAAAGTTATTGTGTCTTTCTGTCAGCGTTTTCTACAGTTTCAGGATAACTGGAAGGTTAGTGAATTATATTTTGTTCGTGTTATAAATTATATTTTTTTGTTGTTGTTCATTTATCTGTCTTTTTAATCATTTTATTTCTTAGCTATTAAGTTAACATCGTTTTAACGTCACACTCTCAAATCGAGGCCAGTAGAAAAACATATTTATAAATTCATCATACAAATATCTGTCCGTGCGGAATACGAAACGGAGAATTGAAAAGCGAGTGTTCTGATTGTTCTATACAGACTTTGGTTGTTCGAATATGTAATGTACAAAATATAGGCATACCCATATTACATACAAATGCTTTATTGAGTTCACATTTGTATGTACGCATGTATATGCGTGTGTGTTCATTTATTGTTGCGCGCTGGTCGTGTTGACAGTTACCATCAATCTCTATAACAGCTGCTAATGAAAGGACGAGCTGGATCATCCACATCGACAACTGGCTGTATCCGGCAACACGAGTACATCAGGCGTGTAGATCAAGGCGGCGACGATGTAAAATATTTCTGTATAAATGAAAACGCTAAAGAAAATTTATACTCTTTCGCGTTTTGTTGCCGACAGGTTATAGAAACGCGTACAATTGAAAAATTTATTTACCGTACAGTTCTAGAAAAAGTTTTGGGAAATGGTTCTAGATTAGAATTTAATATCCAGTAGGTATGTCTTTTTTTAAATAATTTAACGATAACTGTTTTTTAATTGTCACTGATGTAAGGTAATTGATAATCATGATAATTATTTAGTTCTAAAGTTCAAAAAAATACTTTGCAACGGTTTTTTGATTTTTAAATACACAACACATTCCATATTACGTAAAATAACGCCTGTTATCCCTAAAGACGTAGGCAGAGTAGTGTAGTACACTCCCACGTTCCAATAGTTACGTTAACGTCCCACTATGGAATAGGTGGTGAGCCTATTGCCACACACCGGGCACAAATCGAGGCTTCGAGCCACTACTAAAAAATCTAAATTAGAAAAATTCTATAGTGGCCGATCCAGGAATCAAACTCAAGACCTCCCGATAAGCAGTCGCACTTGCAACCAACACGACCAACGTGGCTATCATTAACGACTAAATAGCAGAGGAATTATTTAGTTTTCAGTCCGAAAGAAATCACTGGTCATAACTAGAAGTTATATAAAACTCTGATGACAGTCAGGACGATCAACACATTTGACGCAGATGTACTCGTGCCCTAGATGCGTTTATAAGATGCATGTACTAAATACATCCGGCAACAGATATTATGCTATACGTGCATCAAGGTGGCCGTGATCAATCTGTGCTTAACTTCCTGTTTTGCAGTGATTTGAAAAATGACTATGAAACTGGTTTTTTCTAATTCATTTCAAAAACTTACGCCTTCTGGTTCGTTCTTTAAGCAAAGAAGATCGTGGCCTCTTTGTGTAAGGACATTCTTTGTAGAGTTCCGCGTTTATGTGCCGTCTTCTGTAGTATGCAAATCGACATGGAGTGGGATTTTTAATACATTTCTTAATTGTCAGGTCTTTGGCATCATTGTATTTGTTTTGTAAATACATGACACTAATGAACTTAATGGTTTTTTGCTCATGCACTAACCCCGAAACATACACGCCATAAGTAAATAATTGGCCTAAATGAGGTTAATAGAGAGATATAATATTTAGAATTATATCCTTCCTTTCGCCAATCTTTCAAATTATTCATTATATAACAAGTCGTTCACAACACAACGATAGGAGTACGTATTTCATATACGCGTTGCAAATTGCTCTAATTCGATCTAATTATCCTGTTGTTGGCGCCCACGTAGGTCTCCGCGGCTCGTTCGAACAAATTGATACACCAGTCTATATATAGTGCATGCTCGAGTGGACGATGTTGGTTAATTGTGTTCGTAATATTTATGATTGGTAGGTCAAAATCTTCGCAAGTGTCTCGCGGTGCTACATTAAAATCGCGGTCAATCGAGGCTAGGAATTATTTTGATAGTTATGCTCGTAGATTTTGAGCGGGCGTCAATTTAATTGAAATTGAACGCCGTTAGTCGCGTCGGGTCTCGGGCACCGCTGATGGAATTTATTGACGTTTGGAATTATTTTTATATTAGTGCTTGTAGGTTTTGCGCTGTTATCAACTTATGTGATGTAGAGCGACGGCGGAACCGTATTGGAATTTTATTTTATTTTTTTCTACGTGGAAAAGTTACAAAACAGCTGGTAACGCTGGCGACAGATACAAGTGATCAGTGTCGTTCATGAATATTTCCAATCGCCCTCGAATAGGACTTGAGATAGGACGAGTGCTCAGTTAGTATTTCCTAATCAGACTTTTAGTGAGCATGAGTTAGGGACTTATTCGAAGGAATAAGACTATTAGTACCTATCCATTAGTCCAGTAAGTAGTTTTTTTGTAGTTAATATCTGGTAGTATCCGTCCTATTCAAATCTGATATATAGGTACGCGTTTTTGAAGAGTTGTTCACCACAATTTAAACTTTACTATCACACCTGTTCAAAATTTTAACATCTCAGCATGAACATCTCAACACAAAAACCGCGCGGCATGGTGACTCATCCGACGAATCTTTTATGAAATAAGATAGTATGCGCACTAACCGTGATACAGTCAATAGTGTAACGACATATTTATATTTGCTTAAACAATCAGCGCGTCGCGCTCGTTGTGTATAGCTCTTTAGACGTCCGTCAGTAAGTTTATATTTTATTTGCACTTGAATAATTTTCCCATTTACAATTAACTGGTACCAAATGTTTCGCTTCGTTCAATGAGGAAATGAAAATATGCCCCTCGCAATACATGTTTTATAGATTGACGACAGTAATCATTTATCATTTTCGGTATTCGAGTGAAAATCGAATTAATACATTAAATACAGGAAAATAATTTTTGATCTTGGTAAGATACCAGCTACTAGTGTTAAAACTAATTAATACGGAACCTGTGAAGAATATTAATAAATTCGTCGATGATTCGATATTTTTTTTATAAATTTTATTCCATGTCATAAATGCACACGTCAAGGACGACTTATCATGTAACTGTTGCTGGATAGCGACCATCGATATTGTTAATTAAATTTGTGAAACCTATAAAGAAATACCGCTTTAAAATCTGCATGACCGGTTAAGCAATTTAGCGCAGTCATCTTCCACCGTGGCGTGAAGGCGGTGAAAAGTTTTATAAATACGTAATTTGGAAGACAGCTCTTAGAGTAAAAAGACAGCTGAAAATCTTGTTACAACCAAATCCCTTTTGAATTTTGTGTATATGTGAACACCTTTATGTCATTTGTTACATCTTTATAGCATCCCTACTACAAGTATAAACATCCCTCCGAAGATTTTTCTAAGATTATTATAAGCTGAGCCGGTAAAAGAAAAATCGTGAGGTAGTAGTCATCTCTGTCATGTTTTCTAAAAGTGTGAAATCTGTCTTAACTTCTGGTTCCCTTATCAGGTAGTATTTGATCTGTTTGCTTAAGGTTCATCTATCTTGCCATGGTCCACCTTGGCTCCCGCATCCAAAAAAGCATATTTGCAGATAAAACGTACATTCACAGCAGTAAATTTAACAGAACATTAGTACTGATGAGTTATGTATGTAGTAATTAAATTCGCAACTCTACAGTAACAAACGAGCAAACAACAATTAAGATTTCACGATCTAGCGATCATTTTTTTACACCTACAAATGTCTCGTTTCGTTCAAATACGTGTTGCGCAACGTGCGGCAATTTTATGAGAACTTGGAATTGATTATTGTAAATAACCTATACTTATACAAATGAACTTAAATGACTGCCTCGCTGGGCGTGTGGGTTAAGAGAGCGACCGCCGTTCGTGAGGTCCTGGGTTCAAATTCCGGGTCGGACACTATTGGATTTTTCTAAGTTACATTTTCTAGTTGTAGCCCAGAGTTCGGATATGTACCCATGGCAGGGCAATACGCTCACCACCTAGTCCATCGTGGTACGTAAATGTGACTGGTAAAACATGGAAGTGATCATTACTCATCTGCCTACTTCTTCATGGATTAAACGCATGATGTTACGTTGTTATTATTGGATTTGATTCCTTGTGGAGCAATCATTTTATTTCTTCTATATATGTGCGATTGGCGTTCTTATATCATTGAGACGAAATGATTCTGAAATTTAAAATGTAATACCTATATTAATTAAAATTGCGGTATATTTTGTAGTCACAACAAAGTTATTCAGCTTCATAGACAATATGTAATCAAATCAAATAAATGAAACAGCCTCTGCTTAACCCTATGGAAAATAAATGAAATTATATATGTAGAAGGCAGTTATTAAGCTTTTCTTATACTTATGTGAACAATAATATCCCACAGTTGTAAAGGAAGTTTCCGAGAATCGTTAGTATCTATTT
This sequence comes from Jemadia suekentonmiller, assembly GCA_018245575.1. Taxonomy (NCBI): domain Eukaryota; kingdom Metazoa; phylum Arthropoda; class Insecta; order Lepidoptera; family Hesperiidae; genus Jemadia; species Jemadia suekentonmiller. Next base: position 1,450 of record DWDU01000381.1, on the reverse strand, counting down.
ATATATTTGTTCAAACATTTTGTATGTGATACAGGAGTACGACGCAAAGAATAAGATGTTCAAATTCTTTAAGTAAACTAGGTTCTCCATTGTATTTCAGTTGGTTCCTTATATATTTATTTATAATTGATGTAATATCTAAATAGATTTCGTATCAAAGACGCGCAGTAACTAGATCCATTGACCACAGTCACGCCACGTCCGTTACGGGGTAAGCAGAGAATACGCACTACATCAGCGCTGTAAGGATAGTAATATTTGGCTCACGGTGCTTTCTGAGTACTTCTAAAGAACCTCATATAGGTCGTAAAGTTGTCGTTCTACCCTAAAAAAAAATACGCGAATTAATCCAAAACATCCTTATTAAAAATGGTACGCGAGCTAATTCGGTACATAATGTATTAAATAATTATTATATACGAGTATGATCAGGAAAAACGACAGCACTTACCTTGACAGGAGAGGAACGTTGAAAACTTGGTTTTATTTGATATAAACAACACAACTTACCGGTATTTTTTCGGAAGGGAAAGGAAGGTGGGGCGGAGGATGCAAAGATGGCGGGTGTAGTGTCAACCAATCAAATTAGCCCATGTAACTAATTAATTTTACGTTCCATTTTTACTCATTTCAATATATATTATGACATTTGGCACTCGGTGCTCTCTGCTTACCCCGTAAGGGTCCTGGCGTGAAGATATGTATGTATTAAAGAAAATGAATGTTGACACAAACAAATCTCGCCCACAAAGGAAAAGTATATTTAAACTGTAGCAACTGTAATTCGTTAATGGAATATTGATGGCAGCGCCAAGTGTTTGTCGATGTTCATGTTACATACAGTGTCCATTATAGACCATTCATACGAAGGACAGACCCACTCGCTACGGCGGCGACTGACGGACAGACGGACACGAGTTTATGACAAATGTGACAATTCCTGATTATGGTTATGTAATTCTTATTGTTTATGTAAAACGTAACATCACGCCTGTAATCCCCGAAGAGGTAGGCAGAGGAGTGTAGAACACTCCCAGTAGTTTATGTCTTGGTGTTTTAATAATTTTCCTTTATGTACTCAATCAACGTGAACATGAAGGTTCGCCTAATATTTGTGTCCTTAAAAATGTAAATCAAATCGAATTTGATACTGTACGTGTCAACAGTCATTAATTTACTACTTTCTCTGAACTATGTATTACATGTACGCCAAATCCATATATATTCACATGTTAAGGCTGTGAGAAATTCAAATATGTCACAGTGGCAAGAACAATTTCCTTTGGCGCAACTCCAAGAGTTATTATGAAATTATTTATAGTTGTATCACACCATACCATATTTGCCATACCGTGCATCGGACGAGGTGGGCCCGCTGTGACGTAAATGGAGGTGTGTGACATGAAGAAGTTGGAAAGTCGCCGGACCACGTGCATAAGCGCACGCGCGC
>DWDU01000380.1:0-19669 GCA_018245575.1 Jemadia suekentonmiller | reverse complement strand
CCGGGAATCGAACCCAGGACCTCCCGATCGGCAGTCGCACTTGCAACCAACACGACCAACGAGGCAGTCAAATAACAGTAATAAATATAAACTTGACCAGTACTACAGCAGTAGCATGTACAATCATTACAAAAGTTGTTTAAATTTTTGCGTTTGTGTTACGAAAATTTATTCGTAAATAATAACAAATATCACTGAGGAAAATATGTTTAATTAAGTCAAAACACTTCCATGTCTCCTAATTATAAATAAGGAAACCGCGATATTGTTTAAAGAAGTCTTTAAAGTGCTAGCCACGTTTTCATATGTGTGAATGAAAAGTATTCTTTTTGAATTTTCTTCGGTAATAAGGCCCTTTTTAAAATTTACCAATGAATCATTTTATGAGTTTATATTCATAATATTCATCATTAACAGGCAATACAAAGGGCGGACTTAATGCCTAGTGGCATTCATCCAAATATAAGTCAAAGAGGATTATAGCTACATTTACAAATTATAAGCTAAAAATACTATAAAAATCTAGATTTTGTTTTGCATTTGTGTTACAAATCAAAAAAGTAGGTAAATAAGAAATAAGATATATATATATATATATATATCATAATAAGAGATGTATATATCATTATAGCATAAGATTTAATAGCATAAGAAAAAAATTATTTTTAATTGCAAATAAATAAACGTAGCAACGTTTGGTTTTATTTTTAATCGAAAATTTGATACTGTATGAAATAACCTAACAAATAATTACAAATATTTGCGTTATAATTTACTTTGGTACTTTTGTTATAATTTTGGCGGCCTTACCCATAAGATCCTTACTTATTTGACTATTAAGCCTACAGAATAATAATCTTGAATTATATTACATGTATGTATTGTTCTATTGATATTTTAGTATCATAACACTACAAAAATAATTAAAATATGTCTACATGTACAGGGCCCATTAAATTTTAGAATGAATAGCTGACTTGACAAATAAGAAAGGCGAATAGAGAACGTAAACTTGTCAAGATGTCAAGTGAAGTGACAGATATCGTTTTGTGATAAATGATATTTGTATTGTACATGCTACTGCTGTAGTACTGGTCAAGTTTATATTTATTACTGTTATACACTTACTTATACAATACAATAACATAAATAGGGTTTGAACGGTATTTCATATAAAAAATGTAACTTAATTTCCGCACAACACCTGAATGTATAGATAAAAATTCATATTTAGCTACTAAAACAATGGCAATTTGGAACTTAACATCATCTTTATTAATTATTGCGTTTATAATGTATATTTTAAGTAGCAAAAATGTGTTAGGTAAGGTTGATCCTTTAAAGGCAAACAATGCAAATGAATGTCAGCGTTGTAAGATTTTAACAAAATCAGTTAAACACTGGCTCGCAGAAACCTCACGAGGTTTTCACGAAGGTGGTGATACAGCCTGGCAAGAAGCGAAGCTGAAATCGTACGCTCGGAGCGAAATGCGGTTAGTCGAGATACAGGAACGTTTGTGTTCTGAGTTAGAATCTAAACACCAGAACGAATGCTATGCTATAATGGAAGAAACTGACCAATTGCTGGATAAGTGGTGGTTCCATGAAGATTACAAAACACTAGATTTGTTCACGTGGCTGTGCATCGAAACACTTTTATATTGTTGCCCTAAAAATCACTATGGACCTTCATGTAGTACATGTCCTTTAAATATAGACCAAGAAGTGTGTGGTAATAAAGGTAAATGTGATGGTGACGGTACAAGACAAGGAAACGGTTCATGTATTTGCAAAAAGGGATATACCGGAAAACTCTGTGAAAAATGCGCTGAAAATTACTACACCAGTGAATTGGATACATGTGATGCTTGCCATATGTCATGTCAAGGGTGTGAAGGGGAAGGCCCAGAAGCTTGTCACTTGTGCAGAGTTGGATGGCAGCTAGAATCTGGGGTATGTGTGGACATTGATGAATGTGCTGATCTCTCTGTATGTAAGCCTGATGAGTTCTGTGTAAATAAAAATGGAAGCTATTCCTGTATAGGTTGTCACGAGTCATGCCAGACCTGTAAGGCAGATGGTCCGAGAGACTGTGTAACATGTGTGTCCAAGCTTGTAATGGTGAATGGCATGTGCATTGACAATCAACTACTTACAGTCTTAATGCAACGGACAGCATCATATATTATAATGATATTTATAACAATCTTCTTATTCCAAAGATCACAGGATACAGCATATATACTGTTGAGTAGTTTAGTAATTATCATGTATTATTATGAGGTATCATCAGAAGTAGGTGTACTAGATATAATTTACCATATATTTCTCTAGATAATTAATTTAAATTTATTGGGCGGCAAGTGAAACATGTTATAAAGGTGTAATAAAAATACATTTTATTGTGAAAGGTACATCTACAATACATTATCATTTATATACAAAAATTAAATACAACACTCAAATACTAATAACCAATTGTACATACTAAAAATATTGTGTAAATACTTAAAAGTAACATGTGTGTTATATAAATCGGTGACCACAAATGAAACATATAAGGTAACAATGGTATTGGGGCCTTTTGCTGTGTATTTTGTTATTTAGTTAGTAAGAAATTTAAACTGTGTAATATATTGCTATATTACTAAATTTATTACTATGAATAAAGCTAAACTGCAATAGTTCTCACATATTTTTCATTTAAACTTCCGTGACAACCACCTGCCCTAATTTTCTTCTTACACTGCATTCAAAATTGAAAAAAAAAAGTATATAAAACTTAGTAACAGTATAGCTCACAGATGCAGTAATAAATGGGATTGCTTGAATCCAAAAAATTTGTGAAAAGTTACTGACATTGGTAATGAGAGCAATTGTTTGGCATTTGAGTTTTGGGAATAATGTGGTAATTTTTTTGCACTCAATACTGCAAAAATAATTATTTCTTATCAACCAAGAATTGAGCAGTGTGGCTTTAATGTGATGATTATGGAATACTTTATTCTGATAATATTCATAATTTATAAAAAATCAATAGGAACAATAAAATGTCAAAGTATAAAGCTGTGAATCATTAATAGAAGGATCTATAATGTCACACATAGACTGCCAGGATAATATGAAAATTGTCATACTTCTTAATATAGTACACATATGAAGTTACATGAGAAACGAATGTTTTCATTCAGTACAGCTCCAGAATAATTTTATTCGCTTACAAAGGAAGCAGCAAGTTTGTGATAACACTAATAAATTTGTGCCCTCTTTCAATTACATGCAAAGCATTTCTTTAAAAAAAATCATATCAATCCACACTTAATGTTAACTCTTACTGTCAAACACATCATACATTGTAACATCATGTTATGTATTTTTGTGTAAAGCAGTCTTATGAACATTGTTTTACCAATTTTTTAAAAGCTATATTGGCATTTTTTAAGTTTGGCTTCTTTTCAGGCAAAAAGTTATACCAGAAGGTAAAAAAAATAGTGACTAACTGTATTAGAGAACCTGTTCATCGGGGTAAAGGAATTAAGTGGACTGGTTTCTAGATGTTGTCATACGTGTATTCACTAAGAAGTGTCATACAACTTAATATTGTAATTAAAATATGTTCTGTTCATAATTAATTGAATACATTTTTTTTTTACAGACCAATATCCAAAAGTATTTTACTGTGAATTATATATCGACGTTGGAAAACGATCTTTACACATCTCGAAAAAATATGAGTATGAGTTATACACACCATTCGAATCAAAAAAATACTGCATCAAATGATGTGTATAAGTCATATTCGCATTTTTTCGAGTTACGACAAGATCGTGTTCCTACGTCGATATGTAAGTTCTATAGGTTGAAATATACACATACCCAGTCTTGTGTACAGGCGCCCTAAAAGCAGCTTACTGTTATTAATTAAGAATGTCTGAAAACCACTTACCCGAAACTATAGGTATCAAGTTTTAAATATGGACTATTAAGAGTAATAATATTCACTTACATTCCTTTAATTAAAACCATGAAATATTAATCTTTTTCTATTTAACTTAAAACATTTCATTGTCATCTATACTGATACATAATAACTTATTAAGTTAAAGTAACCCGGATATATTTCTGGATAAACATCATTTCTGTAAAAACAAATAGCCTGGACTGATTAAAATAAATGAGCAAAATAAACTAATTAGGTGGTAAGTCGGGGTTTTTGTAACACAATGGAAAACTTTTATTATTAGTAAAATTAAGATATCAATATATTATTCAACAAAATAAATCCTCGTAAATAAGTGTTAATGGTTATTATTAATAAAATCAACACAAATCATAAATGAAACATAACTTTGTTCTAAATTTTCATTTTTGGTAATTTGTTATAATTAAGTACTAATGTAACATTAGCTTCACATACACTACTTGTAAATAATACAGGACCTAATGAATGTATACACTAGCAACCCACTTACTCGGTCTCTGACAGCTGTCAGTGAAGGTAGAGAACTAACAGTACGAGAAACGGTGCTACATTAAAAGTTAAATCTAAAAAAATACGCACGACTAGCACTTAAAATGCTGCAATATCCTGAAAAAGCTTTATCATGATAAAACAATTATTAATTTTTTAAAAAAACCCAAGATCGGTTCTCACTCTATGGATAAATCCTTCTCTATGTCAAAACAGCATTGGGATTTCGACATGGTCCGTCACACAACACACCAGCCTATTGAATATAAAAAGTCCTACTTTTCACACAGATATTAACTTCAGTCTGCATACAGTCAGGCTTAATATAAATTTATTACAATCATTACATTCGGTCCCATTATAAAATACTCTTCGAATACTTCTCGCTTTAAATCCAATTAATGAAATGACGAATATGGGAATCGTGATGTCTCCTGCAATATCACACAACATTCTGGTGTTGCAAGCCTATGTCAAAATGTCAGGTTTAATTCATTCACGGCAACATATATACATATATGTTAGCAGATACTACATGTACCTTAAAAATGAACATTATTAAGTATGCTAATGTTTACAGATAGACTGGAAATCAAGTATAATTATATGACTTCTAAAAAAATAAAATAATGCTGCCTTTCCTTCCATCGGCTATGTATAAAATAGATTGCCCAACATCATTATGAATGAAGTAAATCTACAAATGCTTGTAATTTAAAACAGGTTCGTTCGCTTAATTCTAAATAACGTGTAAATGATATTTCTCCTTATCAATACGTTTCTGTCATTCCTTGTGTCTTGCCTTCATGGAATGTATTGTGACAAACCTCCTATAGCATAGCTTTGCGTGATGTAATAATTGTAAATGTAAGTAAAAGACCACAAATTACAATACAAAAACTAAGTATAAAAGCTTCAAAAAGTTTTTACATTCTATGATATCTACCAACTATCGCAGTAATAAGTCAGTCCCGCGCCCAAGAAACTTTTTAAACAGCACTTGTCCTTAAACAGGTTGTTGATTTCAAAACATTACATACATAAAAAGCTTGTAGTATCAATGTGAAAATGTACTATGAAAAAATCGTTACTGTTTAATTTATGATTATTAATAAAAGTTGACAAGGTCTAGTTGCACAGGGATATCAATGTATAACAGTGGACGATTGATATAGTATGGTACGGTACGATGTGTAAATACTAGTAGTCAAATATGGTGTAAAACGTTAGCAAATTATTTGTATAGCCTATTCCTTTAGTATCTATTGCTGTAAAAAAGTTTCGATAAAGAACATTTTTATAAAGCTGTTACGTGCATTCTATTTTCAAATTTTGGCGCACTTTGTAACCGAATTGAGAATGGGAACATGAATTTGACGTTACACACTAAACACGTCGATTTTATGATGGGGATTGTTTTTAGAAAAATACTTAAATATTAGAACAAGGAGTGGATCTAGCACTCACGGTGGAAGTCCACAAATTTGTAAAGTATTGACAATTGACACGTAATAAATCTTCGGACAATAAAGCGTTGAAACAACTTGGAATTGTAACAACGGATATTAATGAAATTTAAATAAAAGCGTCAAAGCTATCTTCAATAAATAGTGCTTTTGTTGTGATCTTCACTGAAAATATTTGTTAGGCTTATGAGTTATCTTAGTGGACCTGCTAATGCGGAAAATAATGTTGCTGATTGCATTCGCGGTCTGCCGTTTGCGATACTAAATTTAAATGTTCCAAATTCTCAAAGGCGTTCAGTTAAAGCTCAAGGATATATACTACTCAAGGATATATAACGATAGTACTAAGGCGACATGTGCGAAGGAAGTCATTGGAGCTCAGGAATGGTATGACTAAGCGTATATCGAAACGCAGACAGTCTAAGGTTAAATAAGTACAAGGGTATAAAAAACGTTTATCTTCAAATGGCGCTGCATGAGTAGCTTGCCTTTCAACGTACGCCTACCATAAAGGTAACCGTTGGGGCTCACATTGAGATACCAATAGCATGGAACTAATTGCGCTAAACGTTCATTGTTAACTTCACAAACGTTTAGTACATATTGTCTAAAATAGTTCTATATTTGTGTAGGACGTGATTTTTGCTACAGCGGTGACGTGCCATATATGTATTCATAAAAATCATTCTAATGAAGTTAATTAGCAACCGCGTTACGTCGGTAGTGGGGGTTTCTATGGCGTTGGCACCTCAGCGGTTTGTAAAGATAGGTGTGCGTGCGCAACCAGTAGCGACCGCTTCAGGGCGCGCGGTGGTGCGAGGCCAGCTGCGCCGCCAGCTGGCGCTGCTGCAGCAGGCAGTACAGGATGCCGGCCTGCGCCATGGCGTCCACGGTGCCGGCCGCCAGCTGGTCGGCGCGCTGCTTGGCGCCCGCCGCCGCCGCCGGCCGCAGCAGCGTCGGCCCGAACACCGTCGCCAGGTTGTGCAGCGACATCTTGTTCTCGCTCTCGTGCTGGTTCACTCTGCGGATGAACGCGTTCATTGTTATTAATTTCGTTCCCTTTTCTCCGATGCACATTTTAGCAATTATAAACAGTGTATTGAAAATGTTAGGTAAAATTAGAAGAATAATGATATGTTTATTATTTGATGATAAATAAAGCAGTACGAGCACGCACTTGACGAAGTGGTTGAGCAGGAAGTCGATGCAGTTCTTGTTGAGGTCGGGCAGCTGCGCGTAGCACTTGAGCAGCGCGTGGCGCCGCGTGTGCGCCGGGCCCGAGTCCAGCGCCGCGCCCGCGCCCTGCGCGCGCCTTGTCTTTGAACTCTCACACTCGCATAATTAAAAACATTTGCGTCTATATTACGTCACATGTGGTCCTTACTAAACTGTACCAAATTGTATTACGAGTAATAAAATGTAATACTAATTTAAAACAAAGAACGGCACAATATTTTTAATAGGAGCGATCGGTTAGTGAGTTTTAGGACATTGAACATAGATATTGTTGTAAACTTAGATTAAAAGTAGTTTTTGGTGACTATTGCCGGCTAGCTAAGTGCACGCCAACCTTCATAAAATATGCTCCAGAAAGCATTAAAATGAAATAAATACTGTATCGTTTATTTGAAGTAATATCTTAAACCCATAGGGTGTGCAAATTTGTAATTAATACTAGATAATACAGTAATAATAGATATTACTATAATATAGCAAAAATATTGGTTTACAATTAATTTCATAACAAATGTATAGTTGCAATTATTAGATTAGATTTTACAATGGTTACCTGATTATATATAGGGATATCATATTATGAGTCATTATGTCAATTATTACGAAGTTATATTATTAAAAAATGGTATTATATGAATAATAATATCACTTTTTAATAATATGACTTCCTGATAATTGACATAACCACTAATACATAATATGACTTCCTAATATTTGACATTATGACTTCGTTATAATTGACATATAGTCACTATATCAATTAATAGGAAGCGACATTATTAGTCATTGTCATTTATTAGCAAGTAATGTTACGTTTATTTAAATTTACTTAGGACACATACCTGAGTAGATCCCCAAGCTTTCAGTAACTCCGGATACAGCGCATCAGTAAATAGTGCTTCAGGCAATTCACGCAGATATAATTTGAGAACTCCTGTCACCGAGTGGATGTCCACTTCCTTCAATAATTGTTCAGCTTCATAGGCATCTGTAAACACAAACAATATCTTACAACGTGATACTTCATTATAAAATGGCTTAATGTCTTCTAAATGTTCCAAATTGTTATCTGCTACTGGCTAGACTTGCATCAATAGTTTCAACTGACTTATGACATGCATGATATAATAGAAAAGTGATAAGGCTCTAACTCCATTTTTAGTCGATTTCATTTATGTGGGTTATGTGACATATATATCCTGTCAATAAATCTGTAGTTATCAGCTCTTAGCCCTGTGGGCCCTTGAGTCTATATATATATATATATATGTCCTACAAAACTGGAGCTGTACTGACTGGTCTCGAAGCTCTTCTTGAGGCGGTTGAGGTCGGAGGCGGAGCCCGACACGCGGTACACGCCCACCTCGTGGATGCCGCGCCGCTCCACCTCGCGCACGCACGCGCTGATTATGAACGGGATGTTGCGCTTCTCGCGTCTGCGCACACACAAAACAAAACACGTCATACGAAGGACGAGGTATTTAATTATCATTAATTTATACAGATTTACATACATTTTAAATATTATATATAAGTGTATACGTGATATGTACATGTATTATGTACAGCTTTAAAGAGAAACGAAAATATTTGATGCGTATTTTCACGGTAAAAATTAATACAACAATTAAGCCACTTAGTAAATCGAGTAAAGCCAGTCTGTGACGTAAAACCTCCACCCGTGCGTACTGAACGGAAATTCTAAAGCTATTCTGTTTTATCCCGTTGCCTAAGACACGGCGACTTGGTATTCCAATCAGTTGGTTGCAAGGGAATAATCGCAGGCCAGCGAGCGCTGGGCGAGCGCTGTAAGGCGGCGGTGTGTGCGGACTGACTTGGCGACGTGCGTGATCTTGGCGCCGAAGAGCGCGCCGGGCTTGGCCTGCGGCACGCGGCGCGCCGAGCGCTCGGGCGGCAGCAGGCGCAGGCGCAGCGGCAGCGAGCCGCCGCCCACGCACACGGTGCGCGCCACGCCGCCCGCCGCGCCGCTCGCCGCGCCGCTCGCCGCGCCGCTCGACACCCAGTCCTTCGACAGCTGCGACACAGTACACCATTGCATTTATTCGTGGACGACCGCGGTATAGCGCAGTCTGTGAAGATACAGCTAAATGTCCTGGCCGTCGAGAAGCAGCAACGCAGGCGGTGCGGAAGGCTGTGCTCGTGATCCACAACACCTATGGCCAGCTTGATGATTGTGGGAAAAAACTCGTCTCCACCAATCCACCAGTGAACTGACCAGTTGATAATAATCTATTAAAGCGTACCTTGAGCGTGCACTTGCCACGTAGCACGGGCCGCGCGGCGTCCTCGTACAGCAGCAGGCGCAGGTTCTGCGAGCCCTCCAGGTCCAGCGTGAAGCTCTCGTTCCAGCGCGGCTGCGCGCTGCGGCACACCAGCTTGGACTTGGCCTTGCGAAAGTAGTGCCCGTACGAGTCCACCTCCACCACTACGTAATAATCTGAGGAAGAGGAACGTTCCACATTAAATACAGGACTGGTAGATTTAAAACTAGCCACAAAATATTTTTACTGTAAGACTATAAACAAACTTGAATGCTGTTAAAAATGTTAAAATATCAGTTTTAATCTTAATTCTATCAATGGATCAGTTTGAATATGAATTGAAATAAATCTAGTTCAAGTGTGTCATGCTACAGAGCAGGGAGCGTACCGGCGGCGGTGTCGAGCGGCGCGGTCATGCCGCCGATGTGCAGCTGCAGGTCGCCCAGCAGCAGCGAGTCGTCGCGGCCGCCGCGCAGCAGGTACGAGCCCATGTCGGTCTGCAGGTAGCTGCGGCACGCCGTCACCCACGCCTGCAGCTCCAGCATCGACACCGTGCTCGTGCCTGCCGGCGGCGCCGACGACGCCTGCAAATTATTCAAGTTGATGGTTGTTCTTCATGCGTTTTATAACTGCCAAGTATGGCGATCGAACCATTTTATTTCCTCCCACACATGGGATGTCCGATACTTATGCGATTTAGAATTTGATTTTTCATTTATTGTTAACTGTTTCAGAGTTGACTACAAGATAGCCTTTCATAGTAAACGAACGTGTTTTCCAGTATCATTCTCCGTATTCAAGTGAAAATGAATGTTAACATTACTAACATACCATATTGCGGTCGAATAGTGGATGGTTTACAGTTTTAAAAACTTCATTTAAGAACGCAGTGAGTATGTCAATAGTGTCATCTGACATACGCAGTTGTTCCGAGAAGGCTAGGGGCGGACCTGCAGCGCGTGGATGGAGTCGACCCACTGCGTGCGCTCGTACTCGGAGCTGAGGAAGAACACGTGGCTGCGCTGCAGCGGCGCGCCGGGCGCCGCGCGCGCCCCCAGCCGGAACACCAGGTTGGGCGACGCCAGCACCAGCTGCCCCTCCAGCTCCGCCAGCTTCTTGCGCTGCTTCTCCGCCGCGCCGCGCCCGCCCAGACGGATCTTCTGCCGGGCCCACATTACCACTTCAGTTACATACTGGACATCGACATTCTGAGGTTGTCTTCCCCCACACTACCCCCTCCTGATTTGTAACTGAGTTACTATAACAATAAACGTTATTATACAAGTCAGCCATATTTTGATTATAATACTGACATAACTTAATTAACATGATTACACCTGCCACGTTGTGCGAGCGTGTGTCATTACTGTTTATGGACATAATAAATTTTAATTATTAAATTTCATTTATCGGGTATTTCGACATTGTAATTTCAATATATTTGTAAAAAACGATAAAATAATTTAAATCCTAAGAAAAAAACCGTAGCCTTCGTACCTACCTTGTCATCCTGGGCGGCTCTCTCCTCGGCCAGGATGAGGTCTCGTACGGTGCAAGCCTGCGACTTGAGCGCTACGATATTCGCGGGCGACGTCTCCCGCTCCGAGCCGGTCTCCTCCTCCACCACTACGATATCCGGCAACGGGATCAACCATTTTAATTCGAATGTAAACTTATCGCGCCCTGACGCCTGCAAAATAAAACGTTTGCAACATTCAACACTAAGTAATAAAAATATTTCTTTTTGAACAAGTATTTATCTGGACCACATTGAGCAGATACTGACTGACGGGGGAGAAACATATATATATTATATAGGAGTAACGCGACAGGTCTGTAAGGATAGAGATATTTGGCACTCTGTCCTCTGTGTCTACCCCGTAAGGGACCTGGCATATGATGGCATGAGAATAAAATATCTTATGACAACAATTATTGACATCACATTTTTATTTTATTATATGATCAGCCAGCGCTTGACCGTGTTCTCGTCTGATAGAAAACTTTAAAGGGGTATTAAGAGGGAGCAAACATGCCTATGAAAACCTTATCCACTATTACTATTAAGAGTTCAACCATTTCTTGGCCATGCATGAAAAAACGTTTGTAATTAAATATTGGAAAAATCTAACAACTTACATTATTTTTATCAGATACCTTGTATTTTGCACACGCAATAACATCGTTGAATAAAAATAGATGCCTCAATTTCCTATGACCATCTGAAAGTTCCACTATGAATGAATTTTTAACGAGTCGCCTTTGTGCCCGGTCAGCGTTCTGTAAAGTAACAAAGTCGATTTTAATATGAAATTGCAATTATTGATAACATAGTTTATTCAGTCTGCCAACCCACACTTGGCCAGCATGGCAAACTATGGCTTTAACCCTCTCATTCTGATGAGGTACATGTCAACAAAGGGAACAATGAAAAGGTTAAAATAAAATATTACTTACGGGAAACATGGACTTGGTTTGTATAATATTGAACTCGTCCAGGAAATGCTGAGTCATGTTTAAAGCTTCAGTTAACATTGTGTGGTCCGGGTGGCTCGCTGGTGTATATTTAATGAGATCCTGTTGAAGATGAAATGTACTATCATCAATATAGTTTTTAGCATTCAAACTATATTGATTGAGTAATATTTAAATAGTTTCTACAAGACAGATAGGTAAGTTTGGTAAGAAGCATGGGTGTATGGAGTAGACTGCTGGGATGGCAGGTAGTACCTACAGTAGTATGCTAAGTAGCATGATAGTAGTGAAGTTAATATACATAGTTATTATGTATATTAACTTCAGTACTATCAACAACTGTTGTATGATACATAGTGGGTGGGGGGTAATATGAAGTATACGGCAATATGGAAGTATATGGTAGCACGGAAGTACAGATATGGCAGTAAGGAAGTACACGGCAGTATGTAAGTATATGTGAGTATGTGGGCGGGACGCACGTGCAGCACGAGCGCGTTCTTCTGCACGCGCGCGACGGGCTTGTGCAGCAGGTCGTCGAGCGACACGGGCTGCCCGCGGCACGCGATCTGCCGCGTGAGGTCGGCGAAGCGCTGCGAGCTGCCGCAGCGGCGCCGCACCGCGTCCGTGGCGCGCCCGTAGTTGTGCAGGAACGCGCCGTACACGTTTATATTCTCCGCCTGCGAGGCACAATTTGCAAGCGTGCCAAACTTTACTGAGCCATATATTCGTTTAACGTGTAGGCTGGAATACGTCCGACTTAATAAAGTTGTCAGTACCATAATCAAATACTGACATAGAATGGGATGTTCTGCATAAAATGATAAATTAATATATTTATCGCCGTGAAATTGTCATAATATTATTTAACGATAATAGGATCCTTAACAGGACTGACTCCAGTTATATACAATCTAAGACGAAAAATGAATAATTACCATGAAATTGATATAAAACAATAAATACCATTTTCTTAAAGTGTATCCCCACAGAAAGCGGCTCCTCCCAGCTCGCGACGGCTGCCTTCAAACCTTCGAGAAAGTTCTTGTGCAGTTCGTGCAACTCCGATATCTTATAGAAAATCGTGCCAAACTCTTCCTCAGTTATAACCGGTTGAGATGTCGACAGCGTCGCTTTTATTGCGTTCATGTACTGTGGAAAATTACTGATTAATTAATTATACTTTAACTATATGTTTTTGATATATGCTATACAAAAAATTTTGGCAATATTTGAGCTAAAATAGACATGTTAGTTTTCCTTGAAAGACTATTTTAATGATCTGAAATGATGGTCTAAACCAGTGTTTCTTAACCTGGGGTCCGAGGACCCTGGGGGTCTGCGAGTATGTGTCAGGGGTCCGCCGTCTTATCTATGGACATTTGAATTAATAAAGAAATACGAGCAAATCCCGTAATCGTCCAGGGCACCGACCGAAACTGACCGACTGACATTAACCCATATATTACATATTTGTTGCAAAAAAACAGCAACCAACCTTCACATTAGTACCTACCAACCTTCACATTAGTACCTACAGTATTTTTGTATTTTTTATTGAAAAGTTTTTTTTTCAGTTCCTAAATAAACTGCCCGAAATTTTTTCGAAGGTTTTTCTTTAACGGGGGTTCCTGAAATTGTGCTTAACTTTCCAGAGGTCCGCGGACTGATAAAGGGTTGAGACACGTTGGTCTAAATTATTAACTATTGGAATAAAATAAAGTAGCAACTAAAAACGAACATTAGATGAAATATAAAAGAAGCAAGTTAAGTTCATAAGACCACGTCCCCGTAACAAATCTGGCGTGATGATATCAGAATGAACATTGTCAATAGGCTGGTTAAACGATTATTTAATGCTGATGCAGTCGGCTTCAATTATAGCCGACTTTCGAATTTATATTACCACAGTTTCTTTTTAATATCTTGGGGCACCGGTCGCCTGATGCCAAACGCTCAAAGAGAGCTCGCGTCACGGCGGCCAGGCGGCCATGGTACCGTACTAACATTAATATGTAGTATGTTTCTTTTTACTTTATTTCGAATACTTTACCTTCTCCATGACATAAAGACACTCCACGTAGACCGTTTCGCTCTCTATTATGCTCGTGACTATGCAACGGTGCATGGTAAGACGCTCGGCCTCCGCATTGTTGCTGTTGTTGGACTCCTGTTGGGTTGTTATAAAAATGGCATCATTCCACTATGGAGTTCACCAGAGACGAAGTGTTAAAGACTTAGAAGCTAGGAACACACACGCCACGCACGCTCGCTCACACAGGACACACAAGAACGCGCGCGCGCGCATGTGTGCGTGTGCGCCAGCGTGTGTGAGAGTGCGTGCTTGTGCGTGTATGTATAGAAGAAGAAATTGACTGATCGATCGACGCACAGTCAAAACAACTGGACGTAGAAGAATGACATTAAGCACAAAAGTCCCTTAAATTATGTATGTGAGCAATAAGAAAATAACCTTGGAACTTTCACTCCTAAGGAAAATTTCAAATTAACAGTCCCGGTTAATAAAAAATGATTTTTAGGAACGTATTGATATTTTGTTCCCCATATACAGACCGGGTTGACTCTCTATTCTACAGTGGGACGTGATGAAACGTGTACGTGTGCCACACTCCTCTGCCTACCTCTTCGGCGACTATAGACCCGATATTATAAATACTGGAAAGCACCACACTTTGTTGCGTAACAGTCGTTTGTTCTAACCTCCTGTTTGTATACAGAGCCAAATGGTAAACAATTGATCCCCGCACCATATAACCTGATTGTTCGCGATAGCGTTTCATTTGCAGTTCGCCAATCGCCCCATCATGATCACTGCTACGCTAATTTTATTGGGCGTTTGGATATTTGAACGCGGCCAATGCATCGATATAGACAGTAAGATTGTATTTTTTAAGTCAAGTAGTCTGCGCAGTCCGTAACGTACCTACCTGACGTAATGATATAGTTATAATAATATTATTATTTTGTATTAACCTGTTATTCTCTTACGGCCATGTTTTTAAATTATGTATTATGCCACATACATACTTAGAATGCTGATTCACACCTGCTATTGGCGAGTAGGTTGGATCCTTACTATTTTATGTTCAACTATTGTTAATTGATAAGCTTATGAGCTGTTGGTATGTCAAATAAATAAATAATATCGTAGTGATTGATCTATGTATATTGCATTTTTTAATTGATCTTCGTATTGTACAGGCATTGAAGTGAATCGAATGGAATTTTCCCCTTTCTATGACGGTATAATATTTAGCGATATCGCTGAAATTATTAATGACTTTGATAATAATAATAATATGGTAAGTGTATTTTGTTTGAATCCGTAAATTTACCCATTCCATTATAAACCACGTCTATGTTATAGATAACAACAGATGTTCCGCTAGTGATTAAAATTTTCTCCAACTATGTGGGTCCAGGATTCAAATATCCGGCCATGTGTCTCTAATTTTACAAGTTATGTCTTTTATTTAGGACTTATAATATTCCTTTCCCTTGACGCTGCTTTGATGAATATAATAAAGTAATATAAAATGTCTACGAAACTAACTTTGTCGACAAATGAAACATGTTTCAGAATTTCAAAGTGGATGCACAATTAAACAGTGAGAGCGAAAATGATGACGACGTTTCGAACCTACTGTCGGAATATCAACACTACGTAGAGAGAGCACAGAAACGCGTCAAGCATTACGAAACTTCCAGAGGGAAGAATAAAGTGCCATTAGTGCGACATGACAAATTATCTAAACTGTATTTTCCGCCAATACATTCCCACGACAAAAATATTAAATATTACCCTAGCAGCATTTTATCCTCTCAAAAATTCAAAAACCCTTACAAATTCATCTCACCGATTCCTGAAGAGCCTCTTACAACGCTCAATAAAATATTTTGGAGTGAAGATAAAACGAGCGACGCTCCGAGTTCTTGGCGCAAAACAGAGAGCAGAGCAATTCCATCGTCATGTTTCTGTGAAGAAAATACGTTCCCATGTAAATGTAACTGTAAGCAATGCTTGATCCCGTTTGGAAGACCGCACGCACCTTATTTCGAACCAAACAAAATATCAAATATCGATAAACCATTGATAACCAACAGGCCCTAC
Source organism: Jemadia suekentonmiller (assembly GCA_018245575.1). Classification (NCBI taxonomy): domain Eukaryota; kingdom Metazoa; phylum Arthropoda; class Insecta; order Lepidoptera; family Hesperiidae; genus Jemadia; species Jemadia suekentonmiller. Next base: position 3,607 of record DWDU01000380.1, on the reverse strand, counting down.
AGTAACATAGGGTATATAAATAAAGTCAATGACGACACGTCGGACAACAATTTAAATATACGAATCAAAGTTGATATCCAAATGCCGAGAATTGACGAAGTGTTAAAAAAAATACATAACAACTTAAGTACGAACGATACTAGACCGATGCAAGACGTAGACCTCAATGCTGACCTTACATCTATGAATGTATCATTTCCATATTTGAATTTTCCTGTACCTTATAATATTTTCACTTATTGTTTATCCAAATTATATAAACACGACTTTGCTCCAATTCACAAGATGACTTTACACAAAAAAAAGAACACTCACGTTGGCAATCAAAACAGAAAACAGCGCGGCAAATTTTTATCATTTCATCTTGGTAAGGGTAGTCATTACCAAACAACCGTGAGCACGGAAAACTATGATAATTATGATCAACATTTTAATAATACATCTCAAGAGACACAATTTAAAATACAGTCTATTACTACCGAAGCTCTAGACACCAATATAACTTTAAACTTAACCGCTACTGACATACATTTAATGCCCAATGAAACTTATGAAAACACATCTCATTTTGTAAATATATCCAACAATGATAACTTAATAGAAACGGAAACTACAACAACGGTAATTTCCAGTAATAATTTTACAAGTTTTGGGCTGAATAATGCTACAGTGACGTCACAGCTCGCTCGCGTCAAACGTGAAAATGATGCTGTTCATAATATAACAACAATCAATAATAATGATACATCACCTGACAATGTATTGAAAGTAATAGGTTTAAGTACCCCACAAAAACTACCCGGGAACACCAAGGAAAGGGACAATCAGCAAGTATTGGTTGACAGTGATTTATTGTATTGGGCTGGAAAAGAGAAAGACGATGTGAAATATACAACAAGTAAGGAGAGATCAAATGGTGATAATTCCAATGCAATCGAACATAAAACATATATCAATACAAGTTCACAAATAGAAAAAACGCTAGGCAAAATAAATTGGAACGACGTTGACGACACCGCTATGTCAACTTTCGCAGCTCTCGTTGGTAAATATTCCAATGGCATTGCAACGTTTTGCTCTGAAACATATTGCCATTCGTTAAAATGCGCTAACAAAATGTGTATTCATAGAACTTGTACACCCGATAATCGTTTCAAACAGAGGGGCCACTGCATTGCATCTTCAAATAATACAGGTAAGTAGCGTGTTATAAATATTGTTTATTTTTTTTAAACATAATTTACAAATTTAAAAATATAATTTTAAAAAATCTAATCTTCTGTCGTCTATTTTTACAGATTCTGCAATATCAATGGAATCAAGTCCTAATATATCTTATAACACAGCTAACGAACTCATTGAAACTTTACAAAACAAAATGTCAGGTCGAATATTTGGAAAGGTGACAATTTGTATAACTGTAAAATGTATTACTTTTGAAGCTAACAAGAAACATTTTGGAAAGGGCAAATGTTTAAAAAAAGAGCTGAACCACTTGGGCCATTGTGAAAATGTGAAACACAATAAAATGGTTTAAACTTTACGTAACTGGCGTTCATTTGAAAAATAAACACCGAGACCATTATGGATTTATAAACATCTAATGCTTACAGTTTAAGCTCTGATAAGGTACAGTTTACACGTTTGCACTTGAAATGTTTGTGACAGACACCATTGTACGTTTAAAATTAAAAATATTTATATTATCTCTAACCGTGTTTCAATTGCTCACACTTGTAGAAAACAATCGCCCCGTGGTAAGTCGAACTATTTCAATATAACTATTTCATATTTACATATATTCAGAAATTTGTGTAGCATATTAGGCAAAAATGATTTGAGTGGCTAACAAACTTTCAATTTTAATGACATTGAAGTTTCTAAATTTGATGGCTTAAAAAATCCAATTAATTTCCAATTCTTGTAATAATAAGTCGAGATCTAAGTATTCTCAGTAATGCTGAAACACAAAGTTATAAGAGACTGTAAACATCTGCGACCCAGGGAGGCGACTAACAAATAATAAAAAATAACCTATTTTTTTGTAAAAATATACCTTACTATTTCGTTTCAATGTTTCAATTGCAGATAAGTAAAGATATATATTTGAGCCCGTGGAAAGTGATAAATAAAGCTCGACCAAAAATAATACAATTCAATGCAAACGGAGAATACAAAAAGGAAGATGTTCCATTAGAAAACATTATCACTCTTAACAAAATAATAAACAATTTAGGGGCCGGATATAAGATAAGTCGTTTTTTTCGAAAAGATGACAACTCACTATGGAATTCGACGGATGTCATAGACGAAATTAGGGATTTGATGAACAAGATGTACGCGGCGCTGTTGCAGTCACAAAAGAAGCTCAAAGTACTGACCGAGTGCAGGAAAAACAGATCTGTCTGTCGATTTTTGGCATGCCCCAATATAAGGGACCATTGCGTGCTATGTGAAGTACAGATGAAGAACCGAAACAAAAATTCAACCAAGTGTGAAAAGTTTTCAACAAAATTCCTAATGCCCCTGAAGCTATATAAAAAAGTCTCGCTTCACAAAGACACAAAAACATAATAAAATCATAAAATAACATTATTTGTCTTTTTTACGTCGCAAGTAATGCGTAAAGCTCTAGATAATTTCGTGTATAATTAAAACATTTCCGTGATAAGTTCCCTCTTACGAGTAACTCATTAGGCAAACATTCCCGAAAGGTTCTTATCTGTCCAACAGATAGGGACATACCTCGCCGTGGCATATAAAACGCCGAGATGGGACTGTCTAAACATTTAACGACGTGAAACAGATGCATTTGTACCTGCAAAATGTTCACGTTGAAGTATCTGGTGATATTCGTCGTTTTGTGCGCAGCGGAGGAGACATTTAGTAAACCGGTGGCAGGTGAGTACATCGGCAATTAATGATTAGGAGCGTGCAAAAGCATTGTGTTTTTTAATCCACTAACATCGCTTTGCAGATAACTATAACGAGGGACGGGGGATCGGTTCAACAATATGGAGCTGGTTGTCATATCCGTTCACCTGGTGGAGTTCGGGCGAAGTGACAACACCGCGATCCGATGAGCTTGTGGGGTCCACCACGTACAAGCCCTTCGAAACAATAGAGATCGGAAAGCACAACGTGACAATATGGTGCAACGACCAAACATGTACAACTATGAAGTGCGACAGATTTGGATGTGTGAATATCACATGCAACATATACGACACGGATTTGACCGGGGAATGTAGAGAATACAACACTATAGCGAAACCGGACGACCCAACGACGCACAAGCCTACAGATACAGCGGCGAAGCCAGCAGTGCAAGATAAGGGAACGAAAACAACGGTAAATACGCCTGAATCAACAGTCGCCGTTCCCTTGTCGTCCACTGCGACTAGCCCGAGTCAAGCTTCCGAGGAACGTCCCCTCGAGCTCGAAGCAGTATTGTCGTCCACCGTCACCGAAGCCGTCAGTCCGGCAAATAAAACCATAAAGCCTGATAACTAACGGTATAAAACTGTATTATTTTTTAATAACACACGCCTAAACAATTAATCGAGGTTTCTGTATGTATTTATGTTAATTTTCGTTTTCTATTAAC
>DWDU01000379.1:0-19669 GCA_018245575.1 Jemadia suekentonmiller | reverse complement strand
ATCTCAGCATTAATGTAATAGAAATATACAGTCTTTGGAATAAATCTAACAAATACTTAGACGTAACAAGCTTCAATTGGAAGCGTTACTTTTTTAAATAATAATTTACACCAGTGAATATTTCTACATTGGCTTAACCGGTCATTGACTAAATGAAATTTGGCAAAAAATAAAATGTAGTTACGTGATAATTATGAGAAAAACAAATTGAGGCAAGTATTGATAGTTTGAATTAAATATGCATTACTTTAAGCAATACTTAAAGGAATTTACTTGTACAATGGCGTTCTTATTATTCTTTTAATATTCGATTTAAAATGGACCGCTAGGAAAGAGACACGTATTCTAAATAGGAAAGCTATTACACATTGAATACATTTCAAATATTAGAAAGGACAACATTAATAACAAGTAATCATATTTTTAATTACTTGTGGAAGGAATGTCTTACTTATAGATTTAATTTAAATCGTAACTATGGTTGGTATGACAGTTATACAATAAGAAAGACATTTGTATTTTTTTGTAAACGTCTCTCAACATCATCAGATTGTTTAAGTCCACAGCTGGACATGGGCTACCCTTGAGAGGTATCTGCCCAAAATCTCCACTCGTGACATGCGGGTTGAGTTGGCAAATGTTACTAATGTAACATCACGCCTGTAATCCCCAAAGAGGTAGGCAGAGGAGTGTAGTATACTCCCACGTTTCACCAGTTACATTTATTCACCAGTTATGTTTCTAACATCCTCTAAATACACCTAGGAGACGATTTTTTTGTTATATATTTGTGTGGCTTCACGTCTCGTATACTGTATGTAGGACAGACTCACAATATGCATAGGAGAAATGTCATAAGTCCTTTGAGTCTCCGCAAAAACAATGTACCTACATCAAATAATATACACTAATTTTAGAAAGAAAATTGATACCCACATAAAACGATAATTGTTGATCGATGAACTATTTTCGTGACTTCCCATTTCAACTGATATTATTATTATTTACTCTAATAATCTATTTATCAAGTCAATTTATTATCGTTTTTTTTTTAATAAATTATTTAGCATATTGCTAGATTGATTGTTACGTAACATCTTACGATTTACGCGGTCCACCTCAAATGGTTTTACACAACACTTTGCTGGTTATCGATCAATCCAGACAAAAGGCGCTTAGCGATGCGATGCGATGCGATAAAATGCAACTAGAGCACGTTAGCTAGATACTCGTAACACCACTTACATGCAATTTACTGCTTTTGGGTGTTGAGTCTTTCCACGAATTGTTATTTGCCACCGAAGCGTAAAGATCTTCGGATACGTTACGCTAATTCCATAATTATTCAAAGTTACTTTTTTTTACTACGTTCTAAGGTTTTCTGTAAGCGATATTCGAACGCAATTCGAATATTATGCAAGTACAAGCTCCTTGTTTTGTACACTTAAGACTTTTTGTACGGAATCGATGGAATTCATGATAGGTAAGAAATTTAAATGTGAATGTTTTATCATAACGGAGTATAAACGTAATAACATTAACAAAAATAATTAGAGAGCGAAGTAATCAGCGTATTTCGAGTGGAAATTTTAGTCGCAGTATGAATTTCTCTTATCTAAAAGCACAAGTGTACGACCGGCCTTAGCGTACCGGAAATCTAACATCTGAAAGAAACATCGAGAGCGCAAGGCATTCATAAACCCAGATAGACCACTCCACTTCCGCAGTTAGCCGCTTGTACCAGTTTTGTATATGGAATTGTCTGCGCCATTCCAATTTACACCTCCATATCTGATAGGGCCGAGTTTTCGCTCAAGTTATTGGCGCCATATTTCGTTATGTCCGAAACTACAGTGTTTCGGATCGCGGCGCACAGGTATAAGCGTTATCGCTGGCACAATGGCGCGGCGGACAGGCCGACATCACGTTCGTTATTATTTGTAATACCGCTTTCACTGGCACACGATTGATGGATACAACGCTACAAAAGGAGAGTATTCAAAGTCTATAGCAGCACCACTGAGACAACGTAATGGTGGGCACTCATAAATCAACGCAGACTAATTTAAAATATTCACAGATTGCAAATTTCGGTTTTCAATATTATGTTCCCATTGCTATAGTGGTATAGGAGAACATAGTCTAAAACTCAAATTTAAATTATATTAGTTCTCTACAGGAGCGCTATGAGCATAATTGATTGTGAACGCAAAAAAAACAATCATTCTACCTCATTTTTCTATGATTCTCTAAAACACAATAGCTATTGAAGCTTTCGCTGGTTCCACGATCGTTGGTGCGTAATATTGTGATAAAAAATAAGAAGGTAACAATCTCGAGGAAATGTGCGTGCTTTGAAAGGTTTTAAGAATGTTCCCTGAGGGTGTACTTTGCCCAATGGACGTTTGCCAGCATGGTGTTACTTCCAACCCGTAACATTATGAGTGGAGGTCAATTACAGGTATTATAACGCATACGGAATCATTTGAACAGTGCAATACGTTTTGCGAAGTATGAAGTCGGTCAAATTTTACGTTTCCTCACGACATTTACGATATAAACTGTTACTTGTGAAAAAAATGTAATAACGGCCTTGCTGCCGACCGCAACGTCGTCTAGTAGAAAGCGACAACACATTATGTGACGGTTATGGCAACTCGTAAGTTATCTAGTTAACCACGCCCCGCAAATTAGACGAAACATTACCAAAGGTTCAAATATAATTAATCAACAGTCTTTTTTCTATTCCGCTAAAGTCGAAACCTGCCTTCCATATCTGGGACAAGGATTGAATCGGCGAGAGAGCAAAAATTACAAACCACTCGAATGTCGCCGTACGAATTGTTATCGTTTGACATTAAACCGAAACGAAAGCTTTGGATGCTAACCGAAATTTCTATTGGCCTCTACAAACAATTTTAGCAGGATGTAATCAATAAAATCAAGCAGATTACTGGCATGTACAAAACCGTGTGTGTACATGACAAGTATTGACACGACGGATTAATCATTTGTTTTAATTGGTGATAGTTCGTTCGTTAAACGACAGCCGGTGACGGATAGATGTGTGCCCGGCATAAGCCTCGGGCGCGACCGTGTTGGAGTTGGAGCGGACATCAAAACATCGATTTTTCAAGTGGTCGAATAGCGAAAGTTGTAACTAAGAGCACTGAGACTCTCATTGTACACTCGTAAAACATTGAACGGTCTAAACTATGGAGGTAACTTTTCTTCGGACAACTGAACAATCGTGAAATGTTATTGCAGTTTTTGTTTTCACAAATATGACTCGCTCGATACAGGGTTGGCACAAACGTTAGCCGCGTACAAAATTTCAATTCATAATGATTTTAGATTTTTTATCAGCTACAGCCTCTCATACTTGTATAAAATCGTGGACAGTGTGTTCAAAGCCAAGTTATTACCATAACACATAATATTTATCGAAACAATAATCCAGTATGCATTTAGCTCGCCAACCTTTACCTACATGCATAGCGTATAATGCATTATACGAATAGTGTATAAATGTATAAATATAGGAAGTGTGTCGACAGGTTTGTATGGTCGTGTGACATACTTCGATAGTGTGGCCGTACAGCGACTATATTTTGTGCGCAGTTTTCTCTGCGGTAAAACATCGTTTATCGAGAAATTTCGACGCCTATAAAAATATTTACTAGAATATTCCAGAACAATCCGGTGCGATTTTGAATAATTACGCTGTTCGTTATATATGTCATTAATGAAATATTATACATGAGTATTATTATTAACCGACGACGGTTAATCATGTCAATTTGTTACCAAATCACAAAGCTCGGCGCGAAAAGCTTGAAACTTTGTAACGCGAAGAGAAAAAAATGCTGCTCTGATGAATGATGAATGAGTCATCCTAAAACTGACGACGTAAACTTTTATCAACCTAACGATAAGCTTTTCGATTTAAATTCCATCCATATGCATATTTCAGGTAACAAGAAGGGAATAAACTTGTTTGTACATTTGATGTGACAATTCATTAAACTCCACAAAACTGTATTACATCATAATATTTATAAATATCTTTTCTCATAAACCTTCACAATATTAATGCGATACTAAAAACAGATATTATTTATCCATACAATCACATTTTCCTTTAAACGTAAACTAGGAACATTATAGCGTTTATAAACGTTTGAATTTCATTAGCGATCCGATTGTTCTTGATTAGTTCAGACAATTTTAAACCTTATATTAAGAAGCTACAATTCGCATTCTTGAGTAGAACAAGTAGAGCAGAATCGGGAACAAACAATTCTTAGAACTTATTAAGTACTCCATTGTACTAGCAAGCGATACTTAATTCCATGAGTTCTACAATATTCCATATTTTGATGTTCTATTTATAAATTCATTCAACTGCTGTTGTTATGTTTACACTATGATTAATGTGTTATGTATACTTACTCTGTGTTCATACTAAGATTCAACAATTAATAAACTATCTAAATAATGCTTACCTTTAGTAAGCTTCCAAAGCAAATGTTTGTTTATGTGAACCAACGGCTGTAATATTTAATCCGTGTTATTGAAAAGTGTTAACACCTCAGCACTATAGAAGCCGGCGCAAGGAAGCTCCAAGCTCCTTCCAATTGTATGAAGAATCTAGCGATCTTCACTGATACTCACTCGAGAACCCTAAATCGTAAAATAATATACAACAAATTATTATTTAGCGTTTCTAAGAATAAAATTAAAATAAGACAACATTATGCCATGTCTATATTACTTCCTAAAAAAATTATACGGTCAGTAAACTTATGTCCACGTTTCTTTTAAATACACATGTGTCAATATTTTTTTCGATTTCGGACCAAAGGTGGGTTTGTACAAATCGAATGTGAATGAATATTAAAATCGTACGTTCCATTCAAGTTCTATCTGATGGAATAACGGTTATTATTCGTAATACGAGTTTTTTTCCGCGATTATTTTTTTAAGGCCGGCGTGAACGGCTTCTGCCGCGGATGCTAAGTAATTCAGACACGAAATAACGTATTTCTGTTATTAAAACTCTTAGTAATCAAATACTTGTACCAAGAGGGACTAATTTAAATTGGCCTCTTGTTTGCTGATTATATAATTTTCGCACTTATTGTAATGTAAAGTTTTATGATGCAATTTATTTTCGTTTAATAATAAGTAATTGTACTAACGCAAAATTCATACTTAACATTTAAAAAATATACTTTTTTTAATTAAACCCTCTCAATCTTTGCAAAACGTTTATTTTCGGATGTACCTACTTTATAACACAAACTTTAACCTTTGCTTTTTAAATCAAATTTCATAATATAAGCCATCAATCGAGTGATAAAGTTAATATCATATTATTAAATAACATATACCTCTTCATATCAAACATGTGATGTTTTTTCGGTAATGACCAAAAACGCGTTAAATTTATCGATTCGACCCTAAATCGATCGTTATTCGAGCGATTAACTTCATAAAATATTCGATTGTATCGTATGCATCTTGATCTGCTATAATTGTCATGTATTCATAAAACGAAATAGCATAAAATGATGTACGTAAAGTTTATTGTCGTTTTAAATATCGCCATGTATTATATAAATTATTTTTCATAAATTTATCGTCGTTTTATGCCATAATAAATGTGATGTAATGTTCTAAACACAATGTCATAAGTTTTGCATTGAGTAAACGTCGACTATTAATTTCATTGTTTTCTATTGCATTCAGGCAATTAAAAATATATAGTACCTAGTATCAAATCAAATGCCTTTGAAGAACCTCATTTACCTACATAATGTTTATTGGGAAACGGGAATGTATTTAACCAAATAACTGTCTATTTTTGTGCATGCCACTGGAGCTTATAATAAAATTGTTCTAAAAAACAAAAACTTTTCAAATTAAACACAACAGAGAAAATGCCATAGAATATATTGCATTTGCATGTACGTAAATGAATATAATTACAATCCGCATGAGATATCACGGACTGGCCTATGTGAGGAGTACAAGGTGGACTACGACGCCACTGACAGACAGGACGGGCTTGCGTACGCGCCGCGTGACGTTGCTATGGTTACCGAGTCAATTAAACTCACCGGCGACCGTGAGTTTTTATTTCATTTTTCACATACATCGAGCCCATTGAAACGTCTTTAATTTGTAAACGTCGTACGTTGGCGGCGGCGGCTATAGCGCAGGAAACGTTTAAAAATATGGTAAGCGTTGCCCATTTATTAGCAGTCGTCCGCAAGCGAATTAACCAGTGACGTTACTTAATGGTAAGGCTGTTTGATCTATTTTGTGGGCGCATTACAAAAGAATCCTTATCGTAAGCGTCTGCTGCTGTACAAAGTACATGAATACATCCTAAAATCTATGCAACAGCGGCTATTGAATGCGAAGATGACATTACACGACGGTTAGTCGATTTACTTGTGGAAAAAACTGAACTAAAGTTACTTAGGCCAGCCCTGCAAAGAGAAATCAGGGTTGATAGATGTGTCACGCGGCGGCATACAGCGGCAGTGCTAATTGGCGATTTGCATGGCGGCCCGGCCCAATTAATATCCCGGGCCCTATCAACGCACCGGAACTACTGTTTTACAGTTAATCAGTGCCGTGTGCGGCCGTCTGCATTGTGACTTAATAACATTGCTTTGCTTTCATTGGGTTTAGTTCATTATCTGTACCGTTAATTGAGGTGTGGTGATGTTGCGCCGAGGGAACCTAGGTCATCCAGATCGAAAGTCGCGCTTGCAACCAACGCGACCAACGAGACAGCTATACGAGTAGCATCCGAATTATAAGAACCAGTCGTTCTTGGTTAATTATTGTACTGCATTTTTCAAAAATTCCCTAAGAACACTAAACCAATTTTATTATTTCGAACTCTACCGTAATCAGGAAGTATAATTTGAAACAGTTTATTAAAATTATTCAACGCCAAAACGAAAACAAACCGTTTCCATTCCAGTTCTCGTCTATTCACGAACTTGTCCCATTGTATAGTGTTCTTAAGCCAAGAACAAAGAACAAAGCGAGTGAGAAGGTACTGTTAGGCTAATGGAAACAACTCAAATAATGACTATCGAGACAAAGAGATTAAGAACTAAATTTTACAAATCGCATGGATTTGTAGCTTAGCTTCGAAAGTATCTTTCAAATTTTGGCTTGCCACTGCGAGTGATTTATTTATGGGTGCGATGGTGCTATTTTGGGGGAGGCATGTGCCCAGCAGTGATCTGAGATAGGATGCTGATGATGATGACTCTGTCAGTTCTGGGTTTGAGTTCCGGCCTGTAGCCAATCACAAAGAAACAAATCACATGGAATATTTTTCACAATATTTCAAATCTGCCAATCCAATCTTAGAAAGCATGGTGGATGGTGGCCTTAATCGTTTTCAACGCGACAGGTGACCCGTGTCCAATGCTAGACGATAAAATTGGCTGGCAAAATGATATATTGTAGTGCGGCGGATAAGGAACATCTTTATCGTCTTACATTAAATGGTCGCTGTTGCCTACATACGAGTACTAAAACAGCACGCTTGAGGTCTCGTCATACTGCTAAAGATTCTGTGAGAACGATTTATTAATGAGTTTACGTTTTAGACATCAACATTAAGTCAACAGATACGGCAGTTTCTAAGTGATACAAGACATCTACGGGGGCATCGAATCAAAGTAGTTACTCGATGTTAAGCTTAGTAGTTTAAATATAGTAAGAATTTCGAATTGAATTGAGAAAATTCACGTGATCTAAGATTTAAAAACTGATAAATGTGATATAATACTAACGTAAGGAATCACGATTCTCAGCAATAACGAAAAAATGGAGAATAAAAGAGAAAAAAATATATAGTGATTATATAATATTCTAGTAATCTATTCGCTTCAAAAATCCATACACAATAAAATTAAATCGGCAAAAACGTTCAGAATAAAGTCACGACTCGCCACAACTGGCGACTTCCGCAAAGACCCGAAATGAGCACCGTGGCTAATTCAAATGATACAATACATATTAAATATATCTAAGCTTTAACTATTAATTATCCTAAAATATAGTCTAAAATATGAAATGAGAAACCCATAAAAAAGCTGCTCTCATAAAGATTACATTTATAAAACATAAAATTTATAGAATTCGTCTTAATTTTATTAACCGTTACTGATCCCCTAATAATGACGGATGAAACCCATTTTTCAACGCAAAGTCTAGGAGCTAAGCAACATGGAACATAATTAAAACAACATCGTAGGCGTGGCTCAACCCACGCTCCATACAGCTGCATGAAATATGGCGAGTGAAGCGTTGGTCCACATTCAAACTAAGTGGAACGACAACTACCGATGCAATTTAAACAGTAAATAGCCGATCGTGATCCCCTCTCGACCCCCTCACGAGCCCCTTCACGATCCCCTTCACGATTTATTGGCGTCTCTTCCATCATCGCAAGAAAAATTGTAAAACATCTTGGACGTACAGTCATGTACGAAGTCCTATGGTGAATAGTTTGAAGAATAGTTTGTACAATATTTCCAATTCTGCATAAAAATGTGTTAACGATATTAAACACATCAGTGGTAGTTACATTGGAGAATTGTCATAATCTTTAATGAGAATTAAACAAATGAACTAGCTGCTCATATGTACATATTATTACATTACTGTTTCAAACTATTACACGTGTTATTGTGTATTAAACTTTCAACGGAAAGATGAAAGACTTTACTCCCTTACATATTACTGACGAAAATAGGTTCGCATTTGAAATTAGATACATAAAGTCAATGATTATTTTAAAATAAAACAAAATACATACCTACACAAAAATAGAATTTTCCGTTTTAATACTTACGCAAATAATTAATCATCATGTTCTATATTGGTTATGTTGTGAAATGAAAGCAATTAAAACGTGTAGTTTCTTTTGGGGTTTCTGTTATAACTGTTTTCATAGTATTGTCATAGAATTTGGGCAAATTGGCCACTTAAGGTCACCATGGTCAAGTTAATTAATCATAGAATTTCTTCCAACTTTGAGTCTGAATGTGAGTCTGAATTATAACAGGATTCAAGTTCCAGCTGCGTTGAGTCAAACATGTGTTTTCACCCGGATGGAGATATTGGAATACTTTGTATGTTAACAGTTTGACACTCTCGCGTCCAATGGAAACGAAACGATACAAACACTGTTGTCTACTAGAGTAAATATACGCAACCTAAAAGTAATTACACGCAAATGTCATAAAAAGATATTAATTTTTGCAAATCATATACTATATCAAGTATTACAAAATATGTATTTCAAAAATACTAAAGGATAAAAGTGAACAATTGAAAAAATTTCTCCATTTCCGAATAACCTATCGCTCGTAATAATTGAATATTCGCTCTATTTAATTCTAGCTGCAGATTAAGTATTCCAAATATCTTCGCCGACCGCGAATTATTTGCTATATGTATATATATCACAATAAAAAAATACGCAGGCATCTATTTTATTATACACGTGAGTGTACTTGGCAGAAGGCTAATATTAATACATCCGCCATTTATTTCGCAAAAAGCCGACGCTAGATACAGCTCGTTTCTTGTTGCTCGTGCGCATCCTGCCGCTAAGCCGCCACTTCGCTCGTTCTCTATAAAATAAAAAGCAAATAGGCATAATCTCGCGGCGAGGGGAGGTCGAGCGTGCACAGCCCCGCATTGTCTTCAGTACCACAGCGCTGATGCCCCATCATGAGCCTTTAACACCGACAACCAATAAAACCCGCACACAAAACGTACTTTCTAAAATTGACACTAAAAAACCCAGAATTCAACTGCGCACGTACCATTGTATGCAACTATGTATCAACTGCGCTACAAGGAGAGCGCAAAAGGAGAGATAAAATTTATAGAGTCCCATCAACATGTCGCTTTGCTACAATAGAGAGTCTGACTCGGTTATTTTTGCAATAACTTGGGCGCTTTCGGTCTCTTCTTGAGGCGGGAGACCTTGTAAGCCGTTTAGAACTATCGGAAATCTTTACGGCATAACTTTATGGCGCTCAAGACGCTCGTTGGGCTAGATTTAAGATTTAGGTAGTAGTTTCAGGCGTTCTACTTTGCGATTTTAAAATACAATGGAAATGATATGTGCGAATCGTAACACTAGGTCGCTATAGATAATTTCCAAGTCCATTGAGGTTCGTACACATGTCGCGTCGACGACATTTGTCGTGCGACTAGATTTGTATGGCGATAGTCGCTCGGAGACATAAGTCGTCGAGTATCGGAGACATGTGTGGCCTTGTGTACGCGGGGGCTTAGTCGAAACGGATGATAAAATCGTGTTGTCAGTTAGTTGTTGGCGGGAGTAACAAAAGATAATTGTGAGGCGAGCCGTGTTGAAAGTTGAAGGCTTTTAAGGTAATGAGTTTAAAAATAAGCAGCGGGCCAGAAGCCCGGCCAAATTCGGTCACAGTCCGCGCGACGCATCAGTGAAATATGTTTACCCTCGCGCCGTAACGGTTTTGTATCAAATCCAATTACCGTTCACGGCAAATGCGACGGTAAACATTATTGCTTCACATTTTATTACCCGTGTATAACTAATTCAAAACTTGGTAATTAAGGATTTGTGCTTAGAATACGATTTATATGCACTCAATGAAAATTAACAACGGAAATGAACTACTTACGATACTTATATAAATTTTATCAACCGACGGTATTTCAAATTAAAACGTTGTATTACTAAATAATTACGCATTAATTCAGGATGTTAGTACTGACATAGTCCGCTATCACAATCAGTAATCGACACTGTTTACCTCATACTTTGTTATTTCAACGTTACCAAGTCTTAAACAACAATTACATCCGCTCCCATGTCAATTGAAACTTAGTTTTATTGCACAAATGTTTGAAGCGCTGCCATATTTGTTTCCACTTAGGCTAGTTTGCCCTCCAGCCAGCCGTGGTCCACTCCACTTCTAATATGAGCTTAAAGCTCACCGAGCTAGACATTGCAATTTATGAGCGTAAGAAGATTGCGCATCGTAATCTCGCGCCCCGCCGGCGCAGCCTCCCGGACATAAATCGCTGCGATCGTCGATACCCAATAACGGCCGAGTTTTAGCCAATCGTTATAGAATCTGATTATACGACTGGACGCGCCGCGCTAACGGGGGAAATACGACAATTATACAAACGGTGTACAGTTACGCCGATCGGTTGCCGGCGGATTTACGGCGCGCCCTATTAGCTGGCGTCCTGACAACACTCGCCGCCGTCCATCACGCGAATGCGGCGCTCTACTTGGTTGAAAGCGAGAAGAGTCTCCAATCGCAATTTGATTTATGCGTCACTTTCGTGCCGTTACCGTTAATGCTTTTAAAGTGGCCGGCGTGGCCGCGGCGGCGGGCCGCGCGATAACTCGAAAGTCGGCGGAACAAGACAGATGTTTCGGAGAGCGCTGCTTAATTTTATGATAATGGCCGTTTACTGCGTGTGAAACGGAACGCGCCCTGGCTACTGCGACGTTCCCCGATTGGCCCAGTTATGGTAATGAGGGATATGATCGATTGGCCACCGGAGTCTTTTCGGCATTGTTCGGTTCTTGTTTTGTAATACTTGAATGGTCTAAACGCTGTATTGTAATTTATATATTGCGAATTATTAATTCAATGACAGAGTACAATATTAAGTTTCTCTAATACATATGTAGGTATAATATGTAGATGAGTATATTACTGGTACTCTTACAATTAATATGTACGAGTATAATAAAATTTAAATGGCAATGAATTCGTATGAGATGTTTAAATATTAATATTTTTTGACCAATATTTTGAACCATCAGTACATTGAACCATTATCGTTACATACATATCTTCATGCCAGGTCCCTTACGGGGTAGACAGAGAGCACCGAGTGCCAAATATCTGTATCCTCACAGACCTACCGCGCTTCCTCTACATCCGTCACTCTCTTCACACATGTAAGCCGGCTTCAAAGACTTCTGACTCCCCCATCAGCCAGTATCTGGCCTATTTGATCGAGATAGGTAGTCTTGGCACCCGTGTCCATCAACATTCGCAACATTCATCATTATCGTTATTATCAGATACAATCCAGAGTCAATACTTACGTTGCCGAGGTAGCCACTGCAGGGCTGGATGGGAGGCGGCAGCGGCGGGAGCGCGGGCGAACGACGCGGGGTGCTTCGCCCGCGAGCCTCCTCCGTCAGCCCCATCAGTTCAGGACCATCACTGAAATATAAATATACACATTGAGAAGCTACACGATACGGTGTGATAGTTTCGTCAGCTACAGAACATACACTTGCCACAAGGAAAAAATCTTGGAAGGAAATCAAATATATAGTCCCCAGCTCAGCAGCCAGTTGCTCAAAACACTGTACCAAACCAGTCAAGTTAAGTAAAGAGTTAAAAGATGAATCATCCACGTGACACGAGAAACATAACGTTCTAGCTCTAAAACTTTATACATCTAGATAGAGTATCTAACGAATGAGTTGAAGTAACTCACACAGCTAAGAATGAAAATACTGTTGATGAAAATCAAGCAACCTAACGAAATAATGGTGACACTTATAATAAATCTCTGAAGATTAATTTCAGATGTCATTAAAAACGAATTCATAAGTGAGGTATTATTTAAGACAACGTTAGGAAGCAAAGTAGTAAGTCAAGTAAAAAGATAACATACCCAAGCTTACATTTAGGATGTCTCAAGATTTAATTTCAAAACAATACCGAGCAAATGAAATGTGTGCTTTACTGAGCATAAAATTAAATGACGTAAGTCTATCCTAGGATGAGCAGGGCGGATGTGAATGTTACATAAACTACTCTTGATTACCGCCTCGGCATCTTCCGCCGCCTACAATGTATTTGTTCCTCATAATTATTAAGTTGATTCATTTGTGTCTAAGCTATTTGTTCCATAATAAATTTTGTAGAACACAATACTGCTAACCAAAATGCATGTTTTTTTTGTGGTCAAGAATTTGGTCTTTTTGGATTTGCTGAATATTTAATATTTGATTCTCCTCGTTATTGTTGATGAATTAATGTTGATAAAAATGTTAAAGTAATTAAAAAAAACGAAAGTTTCACTTTAAATGTCATCATCAACAGCCGTCATCGTTCCACCGTTGGTCGTGGGCCTTATTTCATTGTGAGCAAGTTTTTTCTAAGTAAATACTAAAAATTTCACGTTATCACACGGACGCAAATGTTCATGTCGAGTTATTTTTATAATGTAAAACGAGAAAAACACGATTTGTCAATCGAATCGCGGATGTGTATTGTGTGGGGCACGGCGATTAGAACCAACAGCCGCCCGCGAGGTCGTTTGTTCACCTCCTCCGAGGTGTGACCAATAAATATCTCGCGGTTTCTTTAAGGATATTCTCACACTAAAAAACCGTGATAGATACCTTTTGTGTCGATAACGATAAAAAGTTAAGTTGGACAAGCTTGCACGACCGCCACGAATTAATTTTTTTAAATGTATTTGAAGGATTTCCGTCGGTAGCCGTATTTAAGGATCGCTAGGAAGAGACTTAAATATTTGTATCCAAGTTCCAATTACCGAACTTTATTTGCTTTGTGAATTTGGCTATGCACTATTATTGGCTGCGTATAGTACATGCAATGCAATTTGAAATTGTGAATGTGACTAAAATGTCAAAGTAAAAATATACACACCTGTAATTTGTATTTAACTTTGGACTCGAATAAATACCTATATTTTCTCGCTATAGATTACATGAATTCCCAAATCGCATGAATAAGGCCTTAAAATATAACGCCAAGAAACCTTGTCTCTATTTCGGACCAACAGTGAGGCGTGGGAAACTTTGTTATGTATAATACCTTCGAATGAAATCATATTTAGAAGTCCGTATACAGTATATAAACAATTTACATTATAATATTATGTAAACGCTAAAAACCTGGCTTGAACATGCAACATAACAAGACAATCAGAATAATATGTTAGTGAAACATTTCTTATTTGTGTCAAACACGTCGGTCTTCCTATTAATATTCGATCAAATTATCCATATAATAGATGTCATTTATGCTAATGAGCGTTTGTTTGTCCCGTTTTGTAACCCTGATGCCCAAATAACTTAATAAACAGTGCAAAAGATTGTAGATTACATTTAAGTAGTTACAAATTGAGGTCAGGCAAAGTGACGATTGCGGAAACATTGAATATTATGGAAGAATTGAGAAGCCTGCATGCATAAAACCTATTGATGTAAGCTATATGAATATACATGAACAGAAAGGCAGAAGATACGAAACTAAAAATACGTTATTGTATACAATTCATATAATAAACATGGGGACATTCAGTATGTCTAGGTTTTAGAAAAAGGCGGGAAAATAATCAGTTTTAGTTAAGGTTAAAACTCGCGGAGGTAGGCAGAGTAGTGTGGTACACTCCCACGTTTCAATAGTTAAATTTACGTCCCACAATAGAATAGGAACTAAGGCTATTGCCATACAAATTAAAATCTAATAAATATTATGTTTAAATGAAAACAAAAACAGCAGAGGTAATACTAGATATGTCAGTGTTTGATAACCTGTATTGAATACTAAGTAGTTATGTGGCACATGTAGAAGGGGCACCCGCGGCAGTACCGACGTTATTACACCTTACAACCGCGGGGCAATTGTTATCAAACAATTTATGTTACATCTGAAAGTGTCGGACGCGTGTACTAGAAGCGGTCATATCTATCTTGAAGAGTAATAACATGTTTTAAACATATTTAAATAGAATTAGAAATATCTGTGAGCAGTTATAGCCTAGTGGTTTGAAATGAGATCTTTCCCTCCGGGAGCCCGGGTTCAAATCCCAGCGCGCACATCTTTACAAAATGTGCGTTTTAACTTTAAATATCACTTGCTTATAACCTGTACACTTTAGAATTCTCAAAACAAAATGTTCTGTAAGGCGCGTGAAGTGTGCCACCGGCACTAGGCCAGCGTGGCAGACTATGGCCCTAACCCTCTCATTCTGAGAGGAGACCCATGTTTCAGCAGTGGAATGATAAAAGGTTGGTCGGATCAGTCACAATACAGTGCATGCAATTACAATACTAGTGCTTAATTAAGAACAGTATTAGTAGTTAATTAAGAACAGTATTACTACTTAATTAAGTACAATACTACTGTTTAATTAATAACAATACTACTTAATCTAGCAGTTATATTTTTACTTTCTTTAATACTGACTAATTATTACAGGGCACCATTGCTCACTAGGGGAGACCTATGTCCAGCAGTGGACTGAGATAGGCTGATGATGATGATGCAGACTAACTAACGGTTTCTTTAACAAGCAATACTAAAGACGCTAACAATCCATTTCTCTAATCCTGTTCGAATTTTTGCAGTTGTCGCCACATTGCTAGCGGCCCCTCACTTTCATCACAAAAAAAACCGCAAACTATCATTGAATATTTAATTAAACGAGTAAGGAACCCGTTCCAATCTTATCAAACAAAGCAACATCCGGACTTGCAAATGAAGAAAGTAAAACACAGTAAGCTAAACGATTATGTGATTTCAAATTTAATTAGGGACTTCCTGGTGACGAGGGGAAAGTTGTCTCCATGGTTTCGTAAATCGCGAATTTCAATTACACTCGCTTCCTGTGTTATACTAAGTATTGCAATCTAAGTAGTGAAACTTTGTATCTGTCGAATCAAGATTTACGTTTACGTTGCATTAATTTAGTACATTGGCTCTTAAGCAGTGGACCGCAGACTACCATTGTTTCCTAAAAGCATCTGAAGTCAACAGTACGTGTAATCCCCGAAGAGGTAGGCAGAAGAGTGGAGTACACACCAGAGTTTCAACATTTAAGTTTACGTCCTATTAAGGAATAGGGGACGAGCCTAGTTCCATATACAGGTCACAAATCCAAACTAGAACCCATTATTAAAAATTTCTAATAGTCACTTAAGTTAGAAAAATCCAATATTAAGCGAAGCGGAATTTGAACCCAAGACCTTTTGATCCGTAGCTGCGTTTGCAGCTACTTAACCAACGACGCAGTCATATTAAATATCTGAACATATCAAATGTATAAATGTTGCTTCGGATTCTTACGGGAAAAGGAATCAATGTGACGAAAATCATGAATATCTATAGCATTGCAAAAAATCAATCAAAGAGCCGATTCAACATAATAAGTCAGGTTTATTTATAGACATTATGTAATAGGAATTGTGTGTTCGATGCACGGTATCGTCGGCGGCTGGTCGTTCGCTGGACAATCAAAACTAGTCGACTTCCTTGAAGAGCGTGGGAGAGCTCGATACTATGAAATAATCGTGTTCCAATGCGGGAGATTTTAAATGTATCTACTATATTTCATTTTTACATCCGTATTCTTAATGGGAATGAAAATTCATTCATTCGAAACCGCAAAAGCAACAGAAATCAGCTCCTATCAACGTCAAATTAGTGATAAGTGTTGCCACATTCTATGCTTAATGGCCACTATTTAATATTAATCTGTCCGTTTTAAACTCATGGTTAATGTTATAGAATTATTGGTTTAATAATAATCAGTGTGTCTTTGTCTGTTTTTTTAGTTCTAATGAATAAAGATGCACAGACGTGTCGAAGTTGTTAAAAGAAAGATATTCTACTTAAACGCATTACACCAAGTACATACCAGATACTTATATTTAAATGTTATATAAAAATTATATGTAACGTCTATTATTCAGAGGTTCATATCTAAACGCACACTCATAAAGTTGTTGGACGCAGTTTGTGTTTTTACTAACGTTAGATCACAACGAGACAACCATTATTAAATGCGCCGGTAAAAACACAGCCATCGGATGTTCCGGTTAGGGTTGCTATCACCTAATTTGCTTTCTACCACATTATATTACTTTCGTTTTAACGACATTGTGAAAAATACATAAAAAGAAATCTATTTAAAAAGTAGACTATGTTAGGCTACTAGGGCCAGAAGACCAAGCCGAGCGACAGCATTACAAGAACACTTGGGCAGAATCGATAACACTAAGTTTTTTTTGCTTCTGATAATCCTTCACCTCCAAACAACTCCACTACTTCTTCTCACTGTTTTTTTTATGTATTTATTTCCTTAAAACAGAATACAATCAAAGACATGTTTAAGCCTTGCTCCCGTTGGTCGCCGGCGACCGGCAGTCATTTGTAAGTCGCCACTATGCGCCAAGTCGCCGAATTGTCCGCGCGAATAACGACCAGATGCGTACTATAGTAAGTCACAGTCGCGGGCGACCATTCGACACTGTGACAGTGTTATAGCTCTAGCGTGCATGCCTGACAGTGCGTAATATCGTGACAGCGCGGAGCCGCAATTTGTGCGCAGCGAATGACATAATTGGCAAAACACGGCAGTGTAATGCACTCCTCAGACTACCTCTTCGGTGAAATACAGGCGTGATGCATTGTAAAAAGTTTGGAGCCTTAACCTATTTGTCTCTCAAGATTACCGTTTCCCGGAACTGCAAGTTTCCCGAAGCAGAATCTTATGAAACTCAATGTTAACTAGCAGTATTATTTCATTATTAACTCAATTAATACTGTATAAGTCGAAGATATGTATTTATCGTATGAAATTGTCTATTAAAAATTGTATACAATACTTTCAGAACAACTTCATCGACAGGTGTCTCATGTTTTTTATAACATATCACTTCTGTTTTCATCTAATTTTAAACATTATGAATCCAAGTATTGCGAAAGCGACAACCCTAGCACGGCGTAATTGCGCGGGCGTCGCTTAGACACAGCGTCTCAATCGCGGGAGGAATTTATTGATTTTTATTATGCTTCCAATTTCAAACCTATTATCATAAATGACGTGAGCTCGCAATCGCCAGGACACAATTCGAACCAAGTTTTTAGTTTAGGGAAGGAATTGTTTTAATAATAAAATTGTGCTTATTAAATGGCCGTTTTACAGCCTTAATTATTCGCCGTTCACTTCCTTCAGTTGTTCATAAGAACGCATTAAGCTTTTTCCATTTTTTCCATTTAGTTAAAACTACCGACGAAAAAATTTATTAGTAACCTTGTTATTCTTACAACTGAATTAACATTATTCATTGTATTACGCCTTAATAGTAAAATTATTCATTAATTTACAGAAAACAAACCAATTCTCGTTGCTTATGCAAGTTTTGCATAACCGATCGCTGAGATTACCGCCATGGAAAACTGAGCTCGCTATCTTGTAGCGTAACGGGACGTAATTATACCTACTATTGTCTATGGCATAAAATAATATGGCCGCTGAATGTAAGATGAATCAATTCTTAAAGGAAAAAAACAGAATATAAAAA
Source organism: Jemadia suekentonmiller (assembly GCA_018245575.1). NCBI lineage: Eukaryota > Metazoa > Arthropoda > Insecta > Lepidoptera > Hesperiidae > Jemadia > Jemadia suekentonmiller. Next base: position 1,251 of record DWDU01000379.1, on the reverse strand, counting down.
GTTTTTAGTCCGGTTTTTTTATAAAATGTAGGTAAAAATTAACAACAAGAAACGTAATATCACCCCTGTTATCCCCGAAGAAGTAGGCAGAGGAGTGTATTTCAATGTACGTACCTCTCTTTATTACATTCCCTATGTTATTGCCTAACAAGAGACACATATGTCCGATATTGACAGTATGAGCAAGATCAAAAAAAGTTTAGTTTAATTTAAAGTATTTATTTATAACACAGTTAACGTATACATTTAAGATAGCTGGACTGCGAGTATATTAAACTATGCCAAATATCACACTCTTCTGTGTCGTAAAGCTCTTAAAAAGGATATAAAGATTCCTGTTCGCGTATTAATACAAAGAGCATTATTTATATTAAAAAAAAGTATGGCCACCAATGTGGGAGGCTAATAGCGCATCACAAGTGTCATTAGTTCCCCGATCGGCCGATAGAGGCGGTGATAAATAAAGCGTTATCGACATTGGATCGGCCATCGTGAAAGCGTATCTGTTGTTAGTTGTTACACGGGAATAGCGCTTTCCAAGCTTAGTTTACATTTCAAGAGTCTGAGATTCATATCCCGTCGCGCCTCTGATTTTGCAGTTAGGCATGATTTCAATATTAAATGTCACCTGTTATTATAGAGAAAAACATTGTGTGGGAACCTACACTGTTCTCCATAACACTCCCTAATAGAGATTCTCTATGATGTTCTAAGTCTACCTATACCTATTCAACCACTGTGGAATTTTATTCAAATGAAATCAACTTCGAATAGCATTGCTAGAACGAATGCGTGTAACTTACTGTCTCGTTTGTGCTTATACAGCTAAATATCTTACCAACTAGCTACATAAATATCGCAAAAATTATATTGCGTGGATATCCTTAGTACCTGTTACGTGCTACGAAACTAATCTATAGCGAAGAGAAGGTAATGAATGAACAGCGTGAACGAATAAAGATTAATGAGTGTGTAGAACGCGTGGGAAATGTGTCTGGATATTGAGGAGCGGACTACTCTCCACAATCGGTCTCCAAGTGTAGAAACACAAGATTTATAAAGGCAGATTTAGAAATAACATGTTATAAAATTTTATATAGAGTATATAATGACCGTTTTCTATTTATTAATTGTAGGTATTTTCATTCTGCGCTCTGAGTAGTTAGTAGAATTGAAAAACGTAACATCACGCCTGTTATCCTCGAAGAGGTAGGCAGAGGAGTGTAGAACACTCCCACGTTTCACCAGTTA
>DWDU01000378.1:0-19671 GCA_018245575.1 Jemadia suekentonmiller | reverse complement strand
AAAATCACGCCTGTAATCCCCGAAGAGGTAGGCAGAGGAGTGTAGAACACTCCCACGTTTCACCAGTTACGTTTACATAGTATGATCATACATACATGTCGCCTACGTGAAATTTTCACTAACCATTTTGTTGTGTACGAAAAGTGATAGCGGGGGACAACTATCACGACTCGTCCTCGTATCTCACAACTCGCAAGCTCTAATTGTTAAGGCACAACTCGGCACAGGTACCTAACACTTTCGCTTGAAGACCGCTAATTTTTAAGTCCACAGCGCCGGGGCCGCTGAGGTTACGACATTGGTTACATCTTCGGGTAAAGGTTCATTATAGTGTTTAGTATCGTTTGTAACATTGAAACTGGCTAAGTGTTGGACAGGTGCGAGAGAAACAATGCTTGTTCAATTTGTACACAATACAGACATAATGTTCAAATGTGCCGTTGATAGCTGAGTTGTTTGATTTGGAAGGTGTACTTGACGGACGGCAATGGACAGATTGGTGTCTAATATCCTAATACAGATTATCACTAGAGGCAGTCACATAACATAAATTAAAGCAGGCAATATTAGGTATATACATATTGTGAATTGTAATTTTTTTGTTGAACTATTTGAATATTATTCAAATACGCATTACATATTAGATGTTCCCAGGGCATTATACAAAAGTGAAATCGTGGTTGAAGAGTGTAATGGATATCGAAGATGGGAGTGAGAGCAGTAAGGATAGAGATATTTGGCATTTGCTGCTTTCCGCCTGCCCTGTGAGAAACCTAGCTAAATGTAACGTAGCATAAACGTGAACGTAAACGTAAATCACGCCTGTTATCCACGAAGAGGTAGGCAGAGGAGTGTAGTACACTCCCACGGATCACCAGTTACGTTTACTAAATGCTAAATGGAACAATAATAATATTATCTTCCAAAGCCTATTACATATTACCAATCGTTCTGATGCTATAAGTATTGATTACCGATTATGACCACTGCTATAAAATGAGCCGTCTCTAGCCTGTCCGCCGGGGATTGATTATCTCGATAAAATTTTAATCGGTGTGACTGTTTAAAGATTGAAAACGAGCCATCCGTGCGACGTCGTTCGCGTGGAAAATTTTACCCTGTCTCTTTCCTTTTCACAATTTTGACATGTCCGCAGCGTCCAGTAAAGTTGGTCATGAGAGGTTTTTTTTAACGTACACGACGGACTCCGTCAATCTCCATTAATGATCGTTAAATATATTTCTCTATAATTTTACGGTTAATATCAAATAGTATTGGAATTCAAAATGTGTTACTGGTGTTGAGAACTTGGTCCAATTTGGAAGAATAAAGCAACTCATCTGGCAACTCATACTGACCAGCAAAGACTATGACTTTGCGACCTTTCACTCTGAGACGAGGGCTGTGTTCAACGCTTAAACGGAAAAGAGATCGATGGTAACGATCTTAAATGACACCTGAATATCAACTCACATTACAATGATCTTATAAAAATGCACCCTTTACATATTAATATAACAAGGGAGACCTAGTATTTTACAAGCTTTCTTAATATTATATTAAATACATATCCCCAACATACATACATGTATTTCCTCAACCCGCATCCCCAACGTGGGGATTACGGGTTTAACCCCTTAGGGAAGGCCTATGCCCAGCAGTGGACTGCAATAGGCTGATAGATGATAATGATGACATAATATTAATAGTAAGTATATTAATTACATATAATTAATGTACAAAAATTAAATGTTATGATACCAGATCTGATTGCCTCTTTGGTTGAGCGGTTGCAGACGGCAGTTGCTGGCCGATAGGTCCTGCGTTCAAATCCTGGGTTGGGTATAATTGGATTTGTCAGTCTTAGATTTTGTAGCTGAAATTACAATTCAGAATTTGGATTACGCCCGGTGAATGACAATAGACTCACCCCCTATTCCATAAAAAGACGTAAACGTAAATGATGAAACGTGGAAGTATACTACACCCCTCTGCCTAATTCTTCGGCGACAGTAGTCGTGATGTTACCAGATCCGATGGATGAAAAGTTATTTCTTTGTAAAACATGTAGGTACATACTGCACATTCACATACTTGCTGTGTCGAGTGAAAGCTAGACCTCAATGTACACATCCGCACACTTCTGATTAGGAGAGAAATTCATGCTAGTTTTTTTTTTCAATAAGTACACCGTTACATTTATCATTTCACAACATGTCATCGAGTACTCTATGAAACTAACGTAACATCACGCTTCTATTTGCGTTAAGAGGTAGGCAGAGGAGTCAACACTCCGTTATGTTATACGTTCCATAGAATAAAGGGTGTGCCTATTGCCATATAACGGATACGAATCCAGACTCCGAGCCACTACTGTAAAAGTAAGAATGTAATGAAATTATCCTTAAAAAAATTCTCATCGAATTACAATGCAATGTTCAACACGAATAACATTCAGGAAGAATGATGAAATGTTGATCTAAAATTATCTTCTGCGAAGGCATTCATCTTCCAGTAACAAGAGGTAATAATAGTCTTGATAAACCAGTGCTTATGTTGTCTAGGTAGATAATCGGTACGATTAAAATAAAATACGCTACGACAAAGATTTGCCATTCACTATTTCATAACATATTCGACTCTACTATACTAAGGTATTGTTAGTGCTGTAATTTTATAATTAAATTTCATACCCGACAAATTAATAGACACGATTTCAAATGATGCCTAAATTAATAAAATCTTTTCTGCAAGTTATGAATGATTACAATATTTCAATAATAATAATGTACAATTTAATATGAAAAATATTTTGTTCAGAGAATTTCGATAAGGAATTGCAATTGAATAAGCTAATTTAATTGAACGCTTTAATATTAAACTGATTAAATGCTTTTCACATCTAGACTTAATATCTAGAATGAAAAAGCAGTATAATTATTATTATACCATCACACCAAATCCGTTACGGTCTAGGCAGAGGACGCCGAGTGCCAAATGTCTCTCTCATTACAGTCCTGGCGTGCTTCTGTAATATCAACCTCGTATCCTACAAAAATCGTATCGTATAAAAAGTTATATTATTATCAATCCATCCAAACGCTTCCTTCCCAAACCCCGAATGTTTTTGCGGCGTGTCCCCAATCGCAGGTTCGTTGCCTTCGACGTCTAACTGGACAGCTTTTTTACCGACGAGTCAAGAACTCAATAACTTCTCAATATGACATAGCGGGTGCGGCGCCATGTTTTTTTTCCAATGCACCAGTTCCGAGTGTGGGCGGCGATGTTAACGACATTTTTTGTCCACGCGCAAGATTAGTTTCGGTGTGCGCCAGAACATACGAGTAAAACAGTTTCGTTCGACCAACATAGATATGTAAGGCAACAACACACTGCAACAACAATGACGGCACAAATATTGCAATTGAATGGCAGAACGATGCAATTTAATTTGCGATCGGTCGACAGTCGATCGACCACAATTCGGCCACCACAATTCAGTCACCGTGCGTCTACCAGTAGGTAATGACATAGCGGGATCTCTTATTTAATTTACTGTTAATTTAACGTGAACGAACGAATTATGTACGGCTACATTATTATTGAATCTTTTAAGTGTTACAGCTGAATTGCTTTTTACAGCAACCAGATGTTCATTGCGTGTTTTAATGGTGACACTTTATTGCATGAATTAATAGTTGCTGACAACTTTCCACGCTTTTTATCTATCGATCTAATTATATACAAATAGTTGTCGAGGTGGATGATGCGCGGCGCTCGTAGCTGGAACGTGGTGGACGGTCGAAAGCGCATTATGAGTTAAATCAACGGCGAGCGCATTAGACTCTCTACAGATCGCTGATTTAAATTTGTGTGTGTATGTGTATCTCTTATTATTTACATAATAAGTAATATATATTTATTTTGTTTAGTTATCCAGTCATTTATGTTATAATTTAAAAGTGGCCTACATAATACTATGATTACATAATTATATAATTTTAAATATGATGGATTTAATATCGAATGACATAGCAATGTATATTTAACGCTAGTTGCGTACTGTGACAAAGTTAAACAAACACAAGCAAGCAACAAAAGAAGAAATACAAGCAGGAAATGATCAAAATAAGCATCAGCAAAAAACAAATGAGACATTGACGGTACTAAAATCAATTTAACATAACATTTCGATTTACGGAACTCACTGGAAGATACATTGAGCTAATAATCCTTAAGGCGCCTTTTGTGCGATACCGTTTTTACTACACCTCATTTTTTAACGATACAATTACAGACTTAAATGCATTTCTCTTGTCGACATACGATTTTTAGGTACATAACATAATGTATCTGTAAATATGGATATACTTGGCAGATGGTGCTTTCTGCCTCCCCCGTAAAGAATCTGGCGCGATAGTGTAAGAAATAAATAAAAATAGTTTTTCATAGAGTTATAAACATCTCCTAAAGCACTTTCTATGATACTTGTACACAAACTTTTATTAGAATTTTAATAATTAATATAAAACCGAGCACAGTTATCTACACGTTTACTGGTGAATTATTATTAAATGAAAAATATTAATAACTCATTTCAACAAAGATGGAGCTATAATATATATCAGTAAATTGAATGGCTCGTTGGTTTACTGTCGTCGTCCGTAAGTAATTAGTAACATCGTACGTTGGAAAAATTCAATAGTGCCCGGTATTTGAACCTAGGACCTATCCGATCGGTGGTCGTGCTTGCATCCAACACGACCGACGAGGCAGTTATATGCCTTGCTGTAATATATATTATAGCTCCGTCCGTGACGAACTGTATGGTTACCGAACTAGTCGTGGCAAAAGCCGCACTTGTTGAGAAAACGTGATTATACGTAAGTTAGAGCATCGAATCGTGTTGTATTAACAATTAAAATGCCTATAGATACGAGATTATATAGCCTCCAAAAATTTATCGGCCTTTATTTAACAAATAGGCATCGAATGGTTTATTTACAGATATTATAATGATTATAGGCCAATACTGTTTGATTAATTAATGGTCGGTCATATTGATTTTTCATATTGATTTCTTCCTTTTGTTTCTCGCATCATAGAATCATCATCATGACAGTTTGTAACCTTTTTGGGGAAATAAATAAAATTTGAAAGTAAAATGTATTTTTTAAATATTAACTCCTCATTATAAGACGATATATGATATAAATTGTGTATAATATTTATTTCTGAACATAAAAAACACATTTATTCAAAATTCTGTGGTTGTACGCTAACTTACTTTTCATGTAATATCTGTATATGTACTGAAAAAAATTACCTGAATGTGTATGAATTTTTATGTTACCTGTATTGTTACATACAATGATCGTTTCTTTACAAAAACATAGTCGATTTGCTTGTAGAAACAACAAAATATTTAATACATTATATGTATTTGCGCGCCTTTTTACGCTTAGTCTTTCGTATGTTTATTATCAATAATATTTGTAATATTCAGTAGAGTTGGTCATGGTTTTTTTTTATTTGGACATTGTGCCGTGGCCAGTCCTGTTTATTTGCATACGTATCTATTTTAAGGCGTTTGAATAATAATATATAAACATCTTGCCATCAGCAGCCACGGGCATATGATAGCAATGTAGGCACAATCTGCACATAGGTAACCAGGCCCTTTGATAAACTACCTACTATTATATGTAAAATCAGCGATATCGACTGATCAATATCGACTTATATAGATGTCTTTTTTACACTCATTGTCAGATAGAATAGATTCTTGTGGTCATCGCGCAAATATTTATCCTGGGCAGAAATCGAACTCACGACCCTCGTTTCAGTAGTCAGGGACGGTAACCGTAGGATCAATGAGCTAGTCAAACACGTTGCATGGTAAATTTTTTATTAACCAATCGTGACATGAAAGACCTAGGCGAGCATCGCGCACCGTGGAAACGTTATCACGAAACGTACACAACGAAAATGATCTCATCTTGCCGTGAACATGTAAAGTGGGTAATCTTCGAGCTAAACATGTGCCTATTGCAAAAAAGATTTCAAGGTTTTATATCCGTCATCACGCTTATTAGCTGCGTAAATATTTTGTGTTATAGGTAGGTAGGTATAATAGATTTGAATGTTAACATAACAAATGGAATGTTGCGTAAATATGTATGTATATGTTTATTTATCCGTAAGTAAAATCTAGTAAAATGATATTGGTATTTAAAGTAACATCACGGCTGTAATCCCCGAAGAGGTGGACAGCGGAGTGTAGTACACTCTCACGTTTCTTCAGTTACGTTTATGTCTTATTATGAAATAGGTGGTGAGTTTCTTGCCATACACAGGGCACATATGCAGACTCCGTACCACTGCTAGAAAATCTAAGTTAGAAAAAACCAATAGTGCCCGATCCGGGACTTGAACCCAGGACCTCTAAAGTTTTTGGCTATAATAAATCTACATATTAATACGTGAAGAGAAATCTTTGTGCCTCTTATTATGAACATTGCGTGCATGGAAGAGTGTAAGACTTGATGTCATTAAATAATAGTTTATATATTCGCCGTTTGAAATTAAAGTTTAAATATTCGTCGTTTAAAAATTAAACTTTAAATATTCGTCGTTTAAAATATTCGTTCACACTGTCAATGTCTAACACAGCAGTTTGTGGCGAACAGAGTAGATATGTATAGAGGTATTCATACTGTTTGAAAAAAGAACCTCAAAAACATTTAAACGTAATCAGTTCACCACCTAAGCTACACCTATGCACAGCTACATAAATATGTACCCAATGCTTATAACGTGTTAATAGGAGACAAATACAGAAATGTGGGTAGTCAGAGAACTCGGCAAACTTACCACTATTTGATCGCTTAGATACTACCTACTTGTTTACCGCTTCGCAGACGTAGTCGGCGAGGGAGATTTAAATTATGCACGGCGGGACTCAGGGATGGATGATAAGAATTCGTTGCGTGCACTCTCGGAAGATACTATGGCTACAGTCGTGTAAAATGGAGAGAAATATAAACTATTTGGAATGTGTAGGTATAAATATAAATGTAACTGGTGAAACGTGGGAGTGTTCTACACTCCTCTGCCTACCTCTTCGGGGATTACAGGCGTTATGCTACGATGTTACGTAAATATAAACTATTCTGAGGGGATCCGTGTCCAACAGGCGAACGATAAAAAGGTTGATAAAATTTATGTAAAACCATTATTTGAAATTAAAATAATGTTGACCTAGAATTTTTTAATAAATGAAAGATTAAACCTATCTTTAGATTGATTTTCGCATTCACTTTAGTCAATGTACCGATGCAACGCCGGCATTGAACGAGATCTCTTTTCGTACGTTACTTGAAGAGTCACTCCGGGACTCTGGAGCTCCGGAAATGTCGGAAAAGAGGCAAATTAGCTTTTAATTAGTCATAAGGCAGCCAGTATTCGTCCACATCTGAGATCTATGGCGGTGTCTTATGTATATAGTTAGGCACAAGTGAAGTTTCAACTTGTTCTCGCGGCTAGGAAAACATCAGTTATTAACCCACAAGTACCTTGTTCCTTTCTGCGTAGACCTGAAGATCCGTGCAATATGCGCCAGTCAAGTAATATATTTTTTCAGCGTATCAGACGCTGCGTGAGGTAAATTAACCTGTATTGAACATGTCGTCAGTTAAGGAGATGTTCTATTGAAATTTAAAATTCGAACAGGAGGTATGTTTTCAATATTATTCGTATCCTTTGTCCTGTAGTAACAAAAATATTTTTACCTACACGCGACTGCTACATTAAAAGAAACTGTATTTACCTGTAATAACCATAAGCCGTTGATGATAGGGACTCTTTTTATCGCTCGGCTTAAGTAGGTACCTGCAGCGGGCACGTCGGTACCTTCCTTCTCTGAATCATTCGCTATCGTCCCCACAAATCACGCCCATTAGCAGTTGGGATGCAACCTCGAGAACACATAAAACATCAATATCATGGTTCTTGGGTAACCCGGTCAGAGGTAATTACTCAGGCAGCCTCATCGTGGCTTTTAACGTAATCACTTATGTTTAATTCACTTGTCTCACCGCTGACTATGTTGCTTTAACGATTCAAATCGTTTGTATGAAACGAGAAAACATTATTTGTATTAACTCTCTTTTTTACTCTCTTTTCATAGGAAATCTAAATATATGTCTTTTAATATTAAGATTATTTTTGAAGAATGAATGAACAAGAGTAGACAATGCTCAGCTCTGTATTCAACACGCCCAGATACTTAAGTTGGTTATAACTGAAAAAGTATCTGTGACATCATATCGATTAAGGTAACGAAATATAATTTTCTATTGTTCATAACCATATAAACAGTATTTTGAATGGCGAGCGAGTAATAACTCATACAATACCAAATATAAGTTCAATACTATAATACATATCTTGTGCGTTTATTAAGATCGTCACAATCTGAACTATAACATAAATGAACATATTGTGCTATAATATATATTATAGCATAGCTACCATGGACGGTAGCTGTACATATATCTACATACACCTATGTACTATGCACTCTTTAATGCGCAACAATAAATAACTATCGCTTGCTATTCCGATGTATGTCTTGCTATATATGTTCATATATTTTGACGACGTAAGTAAGAGATACAGTAGCTCCAGTCACTCGAGCGTTGTAACAGAAAATGTATTGTAATATAACATCGTATGCCTAGCTACAGTACATACAATAGCTCAGTCTGTTACGCCCTTTATAGAAACTAAAATCTATTCATAGAATTTACTTGCATGCGGTCGAGCCAGCGAGTAACGTGACTGACGTCAGGTACCGAGCAAAAAATCGTGCTAAGTATGAGTAGTTACATCTGCCATTCATGAATTCCTTAGTCGACGCCAGTATCATGCGCTGACTTCATTTGGTGATGATAGCTTAAATGTATTAATCTTAATTTATACCCGATGTTTAGGAAGTTTACTAAGTAAAAAAATTACACTGTTTTACTGGTTATAAATGTTATTAATAGTTAATAAACAGGCTTAAGAACACAAAAACGCTTCATCAAGTTAGAGTGTTCTGTAGGTTACTTATCGACTAGGCTATCGTATAAAATTTATTTCTTTTAATCCTGTTCGTTCTCAGTAGGACAGCAGGTTCATAGTATAAAAATATTATATTGTCATCGGATCTGAACATATGTACACATTTTCAAGCAAATCGAACTGTAGGAATTGGCTTATATTTCAATTGAAAAATTCCTTTACATCGTTACAAGTGAAATTAATAAATTAATAAAAGCGTATCTATTAAAAACAGGCAGGTTCGGTCAACTCATGTGGTGAGTTCTCAGCTTAAAGTAAACGACTCCCTGTATTTGACATTCGTTTCAAACAGAATTCTAAGGGCCTTTTAAGGCGTCTTCCAACTAAGAAATTGATGTTTAGCAGCAAATTTGGTGCAGTGAGGCTTTGTGCAAATCAATAACTATTTTGAATATCGAAGCATACTTTCTTATATTTAGATGTGTGTAATTAAAATACGCACTATTATGATTTCTAATACTTCTTTCCTAGTACTATCATAATACGTACTATTATGATTTGAAATATTTTATGACGCTTATTTAATTTACCATATCTATTTTTAGCATAATTATGCTCTGTCCTTGAACATATTTGGACATTATGTAAATCTAAATACCTATATCCATGTTTGTCACAACTCTGACAACAACAGTGTTAATATGTACCTACCTTCATATTGTTATATTAATAAAGCGTAAAGAGGCATGGAGTACAATAATGGAAATGAACTAAAATGAAAATATATGCGTATTGTAACTAAATGCTGTAACAATCGTTAAACTTGTATGTTTGTCACTTTAGTATGTAACATTTATTGTACGCTTTGTCCCCTTAGCTATGAATGAATAATTCATTTTTTTTTACAATTAAGTATTTTTTTCCAAAATCACATGCGTTATTAATTGTTACACAAGTTTATCTGTTACTTTACTAAGTTACATATAATGTTTAGTATACAATACTACTTCTACGATCAATTTACTGATCATTATAATGATATTATGTACATATAAATTTATTGAACTCGAAATGATAATGTCCTTTTTTATTTCAATTTACATCAAATGTAGGATATTTATTTCAAGTTACATAAAATATACGATCAGCGCTGTTACCGCAACATAACGTGAAGTCCCTCGCGAAAATACATACACTTTAGAATCATGTTACAATTATATTACAATACGAGCTATGCCCATGAATTTAAAAATTCTAAAATGCAAGTAGCCCAAATTACTCCTTATTACATCTGCTATCTGCCAATGAAAGTCTCGTCAAAGTCGGTCCAACCGTTCCAGACAGACAGATAGACCTACAGACAGACAGACCGACAGGAAGACAGACCGACAGGCAGACGGACCGACAGGCAGACAGACCGACAGACAGACAGACCGACAGGCAGACAGACCGACAGGCAGACAGACCGACAGGCAGACAGACCGACAGGCAGACAGACAAAAATGGCAAAAAATATTATTTTGGTATATGAAACGTGTGTACATACATATGCATATAGTAAAAAGCGGTTATATTAATGGTACAAACAGACACCCCAATTGTATTTATCTGTATAGATATAGATGTACAGAAGATGTTTTTCTCTCGGACGGACACCTCTTAGCATAAATCCGATTACACACAAGCACGACATAATAACCTCACATGGAGCCGGCCGTAACGTGACGCGATGTAATGCGATGTTCATTATGGTCATCGATGGCACAGAACACGTAGAGTTCAGACGTGCCACGCTAATGCGCGTGGAACTGCGATATGTACTTTTGTCATATTCTGCAGCTCTAGTTCAGAGGTTCCCAAACTTATTTCGTCTAACGCCCACTTTGAAAATCAGTAATTTTGTACCGCCCCCCATATTTTTTTTTTTCAACTTAAAAACCTCAATAATATATTGATTGGTTAGTGTTTAATTAAAGCTATTTTCTAAACGAGACATTTCTTATCAAACAAAGCAATGATAATGCACCTTATAATATGAAGAGTATCTTTTATTAAAAATTAACAATCCCTTAACGTCCACTTTGGGAAAGACTGCTTTAGTTCAACGTAGGGTATGAAAAAATCAATGATGAATGTTGAAGAAACGTGTCAGGTCTGGAAGGACTGAGATATTTGGTTTTCAGGGTGCAGCGTAGTCCCCAAAGAAAGTAGCTTGATGATAATAATGGTAACTTAAGTCCTTAGTCAACATTTTTAATATGCAATGCTGTCATGTGCAGTGGCGAAAATATTCATTAATTGTTTGAAATAATTGTACATACAGTGAACCTGTCAGTCTAAACTTTGATTGCACTTAGATTTCGAATACCACGCCATTGAAATACCATTGACTTAATTGACAACCGAGCGATCAAGTTTAGTCCTAGAGGAACGTAAGAAATACATTGAAACTGGTCAAGATTTCGAAAATGGAATCATTGTTTAAATCATTTTAGATATATTTATAATACGGCCTCAAAGCTATTCTAACAAAGTTCACAATGGCCGTAAATATGCGAGGTCACACAGCTTTTGTCCACGTGAATAGCACTAGTCTACTCTGTTCGATATTAGTTCTAGGTTCGTTACAATGCGTCAGCCGTGTAAACGGCAAGGCGAACGTACTGGGGTATGACTTAGTATGAACAATCATAAAATCCTTACAAGCCACATTTGGGGTCAAAGCACTTCACACTTCAGCTATCTTACATACATAATATACATACGAAGTAATCAAAACACGGCTCAGGTGTAATACAATAATATCAACAACTGTAAATACACGCAATTGTACTTACGTAAATAGTGCTTATACGACAGAAAACCGTGGCCAATCTTAACACTGCTGTATTTGCTGCTATTTCTAAATGTTACTTCAGAAATATTTTTGCCTTTGAAAGCCAATATTATTAGACCTACGTTAAAATATCGACACTGCAAGCAACAGGATGGTATTGAAGCCAGGACTCCAAAATTAATCTTGGTCACAGGTAGATACATGTAAATCGTAAATGTTACTGGAAAAAAGTGTTCTACATTTATCTGCCTACCTCTTAGGAGAATACACTCGTGACATAGATATTCTATTAGAAATTTCTAGTACTGGCGCGGAATCTGGACTATTTGTGCCCGGTGTATGGCTCACCCTATATTCCAGTGGTATGTAAACGTAAGAATATACTACACTCCTCTGCCTACCTCTTCAGGAATTACAAGTATGATGCTACATTGATACTTTGTGTTATATGTACGTAGGTATTATCTGACCTACATCGTTAAAATTATGAAAGCAAAAGAATCACGTTCGATCTGTAAGTATAGAGATATTTGGCAATTGATATAATTTAATAAAACAACAATTCACAATCCATTGAAAACTCAAATAAACAGATGTTACTTTTACGCAATACAGTTACCCTTTCAACATGCATAGGATATTTCTCGTTATTGCAAATACAGCCTCAGCTTGCGTCTACTAGACCATGAAAAATATATGTGCATTTTTATAAAGCAATGTGAATCCAAGCGTTACTAGCATTTATTTGTCTGCATAAATGGTACGTTAATACTATTAAAACTGTATGTATTATGTACGTGGTATCGCAGCAAAATTATTAAACGGCAAGACGGCACGGGATATTGTACACTTATTTACTCGCGACATCTGAAATTAATGAATCGGGAAAAATAGAAGCCAGAAAGCAACTCCACTCTTCCGCAGTCTGTAGCCGGAACGATTTAGCAAACCGTTTCGTTCTGTTCAGAGGAGTGGGTGTGTATGAGATATGGTGGACGTCCGAGGGTGGAACGGAGCTGTTGAATGGTAATAGGCTCACACCCTACTTCAAGATATGACACAAACATAACTAGTGTACTTTCAAAGTGTATTACGCTCCCCTGCCTACCTCTTCAGGAAGAAACAGGCTTGATGTGATTCGTTACGACAGAAAATGCAAAAATATCAACACTTAAAACATATGAATAACGTTTAAATGTACTTAAATTAAAAACTCTCCTATATACAATGTTTTCCTTACAAATATTTCTACAGTAGGTGAACGAGTTATCGCGCAATTATGGCAAGGATTTCCTTGTTAATTAAATAAATTGTCATATTTGTATAACCCTACATATTCTAAACAGTTGCTGTTACCGATGTCGATGAATAATAATTAAATGAAACATTTTCCTCAACCTTCATCAGTTGAAGTCAATCTTTGAACTGAAATATACAAAAAAACATAACCCCGTAGGATAAGATTGATGAATGTAGATGAAATACATTTCTGTACGAATAGAGATACTCAGGACTCGCTCCTCTGTGCTTACCTCGTAAGAATATGCGTTTTATTATAGAATTGTACTTCCAGCGATTACATACATTTTCTTTTCATTAACGTACCATCACGCCTGTAATCCCCGAAGAGGTAGAGAGAGGAGGGCACACTGCCACGTTTCACCAGTTACGTATATGTCACATCATGAAAAAAGTAGTGAGCCTATAGGCATAAACCGGGCGCAAAGCCGCAGCCAGAGCCGAATTTCTAAGTAGAAATTCTAGTTAAAAAAAACTCAATATTAATCGTTCATTCAGAATGGAGACCCATGCTCCAAAAGTAGAGCGATAAAAGGATCTTAAAAAAAATAATACCCAACCCGAAGTTTGAACCCAGGACCTCTGGTTCGGCAATCGCGCTCGCAAGCACTCGACCTACGAGGCGAACGATTTTTCATTAGTCGTGCGAAACAAGATTTGTGTACCAAGTGAAAGTCGTGATAAATATTATGAATAAGAAGTATTTAAATTATCGCCTTAAGTTAACATTTATGTATTTAAAATAGGCCGACTACAGTTTATGCATGTAAAAGTTATGTTAAAGAGTGATAATATATTCTTATAAGCGACACGTTTTCTTAGAAACGACATGTGGCGAAAAAATGCTTAATACCTATGCATTATGATAATGATTAAATGAATAACTCAGTGCTTATCATAATATGTCTTGATGCTACTTTCTTTTAACTCCAAAAATATGAAACGAACCGACTGGATATACATATTATTGATATATAAGAGCAAATGATACCAGTTACGGCAATAGCATTCTGGTGTATGGCGATACCGTACCAGTGTAGGGCAATAGGCTCAGCCCCTTTTCCCTTGCGGGACGTAAATACACTAATGAAACGTAGATACTGCAGTCCTCCGCCTATCTCTTCGGGAATTACAAGCGTGATGTTACGTTTTAAAGGCAACGGATTAAATGTTTCTTTTCAATCGTGCGCTATTGATAACATTCAGTGTTTCATGTCTTTCGAAATCACAAGTATTTTTCCTGGAAGTATTAACGTAATGTTAGAAAATTTAAGGTTAAGTGATTCACCATCAGTGAGTTACCATCCTTTTTATTCTATAAAATCTCTTTTTCCTGGTCCATGTCGACGTTTTATCTTATTTTTCAATTAGCAAATAAATTAATGAAACAAGATTTGAACGTTGTCATTAATCGTTAAATAATGTCGATAACGGTACTTTTAATAGCGATTTGATGAAACTATTTATGAAAACTTTGTTGTAGGTCGAAATTAACCTATGATTATATTCGCCGTTCCTTGTACAGGAAATTGTGCAATTCGTCTTTTATTACATTACGTACTTCCTACTGCGGCCGCTCCCGGAAGTCTGATAGCGACCTACGTACAGTGACACACTACAATTAGAACATATTTATCTACATCGACTATTAGCACAAAATTTCACAGCTATAAAAATTAAAAACATATATGGACCACAACAAGTACATTATATTTATGTTTAACTTTGGTACCTAGACTTGAAATGTAACAAGTGTTTAAATTTGAAAACTTTTAAACAGTCGTTGCACTGTTTTAAATAAGTTTGAAATAAAACAAAAGTGAATTTCTCACTTATCGTTTTTAATCAATAGTCAACAACAACTCGGATTGTAGGTAGATAACTAATCATATCATCATACAGAAGGCCATCATATAGATTCAATAGTTTAATATAGATTAATTTTAAAGAATTGAACAATCTGGTAGTGTTTTCCGCTAATATTAGACAGAACAAAAAACTTCGTGTCGTCGGGTTGTGACCCTTCTTTCACGGTCCCTCGTCCCGAAGCGGCACGCGGGTCGCCCGTTGCTTCCGAGCCGAACCGCGCGTACCGCGAGTACCAATAGGAGTGCTGGCAACAGTTCGCCGCGCGCTGCCTCGCGGGGCGCCTGTGCCGCCTGTCTCTCTCGTACTCGTTACTCATACTTGCCGTCTCGCAACAGTATACACAAGTGCAGTCCGTCGCTGATATTCTGTATATTTTCGGAGAGTTACACTATTTATACCGTGTAACGGAACGATAGTGTGCATCCTGGCTTATCCTATTCGCAAATGCGGGCTCGAAACGTACGCGGGGACAAAAATAAACATAGCATTTCGGTAAGTGATCATTTATTGGTGTTTAGTAATCATTACACTTTATTTACATGTTCACCACACATTGTTCATGGCATCCTTCCGTTTCTGCGTATCTTAGTCAATGTACAGTGTGCAGTATTTCAACGAGTTATGCTAATTAGCATCGCTAATCGCGCCTTCGTTCGTTTTTTATGAGTTGAATGTACACGTGTGTGAAGAATCTGGCGAAAGCGAAATTTCATCTACAATATTATCACACTGATCGAGCTTAAAAACATCTCGCCACAAGGTCAGTGTTTCTTGTACAACTCACGGTGGATATTCGCCAAATTAAAATGGTATATAATTGTCAATTTCCTTATATAGTGCTATATTTCCTCGTAAAGTTTTTGCATGGTTTTAACATTATTAAGATGATTTATAGTGTATTGGAGATATATCAGTAAAAAGTATAAATGTATCGTAATATTTTATCATTGTTTATTCTATAATTACCGATGTATTGATAGTACACTTGATTCGTAAACTTTGCTATAATACAAACCAACTCATTTACAAATATGTATATCCTAAAGAAGTATACGAATACATTTGAAAATAAGTCACCTTTATCATAGTTGGTAAAAAAGTGGACCTTCAATTTGTTCTACCTATATTATTCTTGAGAAATCTCTATAGGATATCTACATATTGAAAGCTGAAAAAAAAACCAGTAACAAAATTTAAAACGCATTTTAAAAGGTTGAAGTAATAGTACGTCTATTAATGCCAATACTAATGCTAACACAGTTTTGCTTAAGTATAACAGTAATTTAAATTAATATTCTAAAAATATGATAAATATTTCGTTATCCACGCGGTATTTCAGATTGATGAAACAACATCGTAATCTTTGTGAGACATCTAAAAGAGCTATCCATAATGGTTTCTCGACACGTTCGCTCTACAAAGCTTGCGAAATGTGTACAAATCGTCGGTAATACTTGCAATCACGAAAAAGCTTCATTAAATGAGCCAAGCGATTTCTAAAAAGCTTTGATTATATCAGAAAGCAGATCTCATTTCGATATTCATTCATGTTAATACTATAAAGTAGTAACATGAATGAATATCGAAAAATTTTAAAAAACCAATTCATACATTCGCCAAAGATAAATCTTATAAGTGATATGTGGCATAAAATAGCTAAAATATAAATTATCGGACAAGTTATTCCAATTTTATCATGGAATTTTAAAGAAACGGTTCATAGATACGAGTATATCGAAACATAGGTATAAAGTTACGGTTGAATCACGCCCCCTCGACGCTTCAAATCAATAGACTGGTATGCACTCACGTTGAACGAGCCAGACGGATAAACTGCAGGAGAGTAGATGTGATCAAATACAACTGGGCGACAATTTTATTATTATACTCTTGCTAAAGAAGGTATAATTTGACCACGACTTTTTCTCTCTATATTAATCTCCTAACGTACCTATAATATTTAACATGTAAAACTGTTTTGAATGACGTATACACAACAGTATGTTACAGTGAGGTTTCTTAATCATTTTTGTTAGTAAAGTAAATGTTCTAGTGAAAGATTTAAAATCCTGAAAAGCACAAGAGCTAATTGTACCGTGGGGCAACCTTTTAGGTCCCCTTTTTTGTATTAGTACAAAAAGTAGCGCTATAATATGTATATGCAGCAGTGTGGGTGCCTTTCTTGTTGACTGTAATAACGACTTGTCGCTATTCATATGTTTGGTTTCATACGGCCAGCGCAACAAGAACTGTGGAGAAAGGGTACATTAGGCAGTTTATTCGTCGTTTAAATAATTTTTGAAGGTCTTTCAACGGTGGCGGCTCAACCCTTTCCCTTAAACAAATCGCATTACACAACACGGTATATTGTTTGTGCCCTCAACTCAGTTCGTACGCAGTTCTTTGAAACTCCGTGCAACGGTATTTATGGGGCGCTTTTTACTTTTTCCTAGCACTAGCTGCCTACTTAAGATGAAGAGATTAGCAATCCTTGAGAGTGCAAATTTTTAAAGAATATAAGTATTTTTATTAACTCACATAAAGTTTGGTTTGTTCTACAATGCCATATTTTATTTTTTACTAACTAAAACCATATTAAATTGAAATGAAATTAATACGGGTGGAATTTTTAAGATTGATTTCGGATTCGTAGAACGTTATTATAATTTTATTTTGGTATTATAAAAATTGTAACCAAAATATCTATAAATTAGATACAATACGTTTACGGTTCCATTTATGAACGATCCGGAAGAATCTGTTTGAACTAGGCTCCTGTGTTTTTTGTCTCTAATTACGAGTACCACTAGCCGCTCGGGTCAAGTGCAGCGTGGTGTTATGCGTCGGTTGTGAGAACCGTACGCGGTCAATAGTATTTACTATTTAAAACTGCTGGCACCGCCGTGTGTTGTTTAGATAACAGAACACAATGCGCCTGCCTGGACTGCATTCCGCCACACCAAGTGAAGCTCAGAGCTAGCCATAACTTATTTTAAAGCCTCTGGCACTCGAGAACCATAAATACATGCATTTATTGCGAGGCATTCATTAAAAGAAAGGTGCGTGCGACTTTGTTGTTGTCTACGTTCACAATAGCTTAAAAAATACGCGTGGAAAGTTAACAAAACAACACATCGAATTATTTAAGATTGCGAGGTATTCAACGGCGTAAGGCTCCAATAATTTACTACGGGCAGGCGGAGGCGCGACAGCTCCATTATGCCGTGTGATCGGATTTATAAAGGACATTATTACGTATCGTCTAGAGTACGAAGCAGTAACTTATCCACTTGTCTATCCTGTCGGAGGGCGGACACTCGCAAAAACTGATTCAATGCGCTGCGACAACAAAAACTTCTAACCATTTCGAACTATATTTACCCAGACAATGAGATGAGATATTTATATTCTTATTAGATATGAAATACTCAATAACTCGTTTGCCCTAATATTGATGTAATGTGAGATATTGTGGTAATTAACATTGTTCAGGAATTAGGATCACGACATTGCAACAGCACCTATACGTTTTAATGTACAATTTGCCATTGCAATATTATTACAACACAAGTTTTATTATGCAATTTGATAGGCAAGAATGAGTGCCATTTAAAATAAGTGGTCCGACCTTGCTGTTCCGGTAGTCTTCGTAAACAAAGTTATTGAGCGTCAACTGTCCATTATAGTGGACAAGCTTGACCAATTGCTGAAGATCACTGCATCATCTACAGCTAGAATAGAATGGCACTATTCCAATATTCTGTTTAATGTCGAGAACACTGCTTGTTGTAGTTGATGTCAGATGTTCAAAACGACTCTGGTATTGTACGTACTTACTGATGATGTTGTTTCAATACGTTATTATATTCGTGAAAAGAGTGACTTTATATTTGTAAAAAGAGTGAAATCGGTAATCGTGACTGCCTCGTTCGATCCCCAGTTCGGGTACTATTTGGTTTTTCTAATTTGAACTTTGATCTTACGTGTTTAAAGTTCTTGCAAAAAAAGTTTACATTTTAATTATGCCTATCTAATAAAAGTTTCTCAAATATACATATTTTCTACGTTTTATTGTTAATTTCGTTTGTTTTGTTTAAATTATATGCTATCAGATAAGCATAGTTCTTATGTAATATAATTTACTTTTGAGAATAATATGAATTATTAGCTGTTTCCTGCAAATTGTTTAACATACAAGCTTTCAAAGCGAACAGATGTCAAAGTCAACGGTTTAAACACGTTATAAAATGTTTTAATTAAATGTCATTTGTTAAAAACTGTTTTAAGCCAGTTTAAAATAAGCGTTAAATATAAGATCTTAACGTTAATCTAAAAAATGTTACATACCAACACAGATTAAATGTTTATTCATGTGCACACAAAAATAAAACATATGTAAAAATATTAATGCTTAATAATTATACTGCCTCGTTGGTCGCGTTGGTTGCAAGTGCGACTGCCGATCGGGAGGTCCTGGGTTCGATTCACGAGTCGGGCACTATTAAAACTTTCTGATTTAGATTATCTAGTAGTGGCTCGGAGTCTGGATATGTGCCCGATGCATGGCAATAGGCTCACCACCTATTCCATAGTGGGACGTA